>JAXIVJ010009609.1:10000-50326 GCA_036785665.1 Chirona hameri | reverse complement strand
CTGATAAGCATCTGCCGTGATAATCCGAGCAGTGTTGGGCTGATAAGCATCTGCCGTGATAATCCGAGCAGTGTTGGGCTGATAAGCATCTGCCGTGATAATCCGAGCAGTGTTGGGCTGATAAGCATCTGCCGTGATAATCCGAGCAGTGTTGGGCTGATAAGCATCTGCCGTGATAATCCGAGCAGTGTTTGGCCTGATAAGCTCCACTCTGTCGATAAACATCGCCGTGCCGGCTTATGTGTGTGTGTGTGTGTGTGTGTGTGTGTGTGTGTGTGTGTGTGTGTGTGTGTGTGTGTGTGTGTGTGTGTGTGTGTGTGTGTGTGTGTGTGTGTGTGCGTGCGTGCGTGCGTGCGTGCGTGCGTGCGTGCGTGCGTGCGTGCGTGCGTGCGTGCGTGCGTGCGTGTGTGTGTGTGTGTGTGTGTGTGTGTGTGTGTGTGTGTGTGTGTGTGTGTGTGTGTGTGTGTGTGTGTGTGTGTGCGTGCGTGCGTGCGTGCGTGCGTGCGTGCGTGCGTGCGTGCGTGCGTGCGTGCGTGCGTGCGTGCGTGCGTGCGTGCGTGCGTGCGTGCGTGTGTGCGTGCGTGCGTGCGTGCGTGCGTGCGTGCGTGCGTGCGTGCGTGCGTGCGTGCGTGCGTGCGTGCGTGCGTGCGTGCGTGCGTGCGTGCGTGCGTGCGCGTCTGTGTGTCTGTGTGTCTGTGTGTCTGTGTGTCTGTGTGTCTGTGTGTCTGTGTGTCTGTGTGCCTGTGTGCCTGTGTGCCTGTGTGCCTGTATGCCTGTGTGCCTGTGTGCCTGTGTGTCTGTGTGTCTGTGTGTCTGGGTGTCTGGGTGTCTGGGTGTCTGGGTGTCTGGGTGTCTGGGTGCGGGTGCGTGTGCGTGTGTGTGTGTGTGTGTGTGTGTCTGGGTGCGGGTGCGGGTGCGGGTGCGCGTGCGCGTGCGCGTGTGTGCGGGTGCGCGTGCGCGTGCGCGTGCGCGCGCGCGCGCGCGCGCGCGTGTGTGTGTGTGTGTGTGTGTGTGTGTGTGTGTGTGTGTGTGTGTGTGTGTGTGTGTGTGTGTGTGTGTGTGTGTGTGTGTGTGTGTGTGTGTGTGTGTGTGTGTGTGACGCGCGCGCGCGCGTTGACAGCGCCCAGTCGTCATTGTTGTTGATCGCCACTCGCCAAATTAACTCAATTTCGGGCCTCTCCGAGCGTAAAGGTGACTTGGCGAAACAATGAAGTCTCTGCAACGATCAACGGCGAACAGCCAACATGGAAGACTTGCTCGAAATTCAACGCAACACGCAACACGCAACACGCGCCGTTGAAAGAAACACAAAAATAATCAATTAGCGCATGCAGTACGTCGACAGCACGCAACGTCCTTCTGGTGCGATCGCGGCCACTGATATCCCCAATCCATGAACCAGCCCACCCAATCTTCCGGGCTGCAACTGGCTATTTCGGGCAGCCCGCCAGCCAGCGCTGCCGCCGCTGCCGTGTTGATCTGTCTCGCCACTCCGCACTTTCACCGGAGCGTAATCGGTGGCGGCGTTGCCGGTCGGCAGTGCGAGTTGTGGACCCGTGCCGGAGGTTTTGATTCAGGGGCCGTCTCGGTAAGTACCGACGGGCGAGGGTGGGGTGTTCGGGGCGTGTGAGGTGACCTGTGACCCATGTGGGAGAAGGTGAATAGAGTCGGGAGTAGCGGTTTGAGTGTGAGCGCGGGTTGGGTGTGGGGAGACTGGCGGGGCTGGTTTGAATGGTGTGAAGTGAAGAATGTTGTGCAATGGTGTGGTGTGTGGTGTGCAATGGTGCGGTGTGTGGTGTGCAGTGGTGCAGCGTGTGGTGTGCAGTGGTCAGGGGGCGGTGCATATTCTGTGTTATGTGAGAATCAGCTTTATCGTGGAGCAAACTATTTCGGTTGCTACTGGATACAATGGTATAACGGACACCTTCTGAAATTTATAGAGTGGAGAAGGGAACTCGTGACTCTGCGATTGGTGTTCGGCGTTACTCGTGACTCTAGGATTGGTGTCGAAACTCGGATCGTGACAAATTCCAAGTTCTGGGAATTGCATTCCAAATAGGTTGCGCATAGGCTGGTCTCGCTGGTCCGGGAAGCATGTGACATGTAGGACCTTTTGTACATGTAGGATGGAACTCACTTGACACTAGTGTCATATGCGTATCAGTTTATGCGACAGTGCACTCTGAAAAACTAGGGTGGCAAGACTCATGGACTAGTGTCGGAGCATCAGATCAACAATGGAGGGAGCAGTACATTGGTGCTGCCGGGCGAGAGGGATATACTGGGACATTGCACCGTGTGGTGGTGTCTGTTAGATGCATTAACATATTTGCATCACAGTCATGAAGAGATGGCGAAGGTTGGCGACCGGCGCCCTGTCGTTCTATACCGCACAGCGTATGAGACCATGATAGCGGCGGAACTTTTCCTGCTCCAAATCTTACGCCCGTTTAAATGTCGACTATCGCCTAGATCAAAACAAAAACATGGACTTTTTAAACTGAAAGGGGTCAGTGGGATCAACTAAATGCAAATGCTGAGAACTAGACTTATGCACTTTGCGTGCAGAAAATTATGCACTGTTGGACCGAACTCATGCTGGTTCTAGATCATTCAATTCGTGAGTAGTTCTCAATGTTTACGGAAGCAGAACTGTATGACTCTTGGAACACTGTTGGAGCATGACTATTGACTCTCGGATGTAGCACGGTGCATTACATGTCGCATGCCACGATGCCACGATGCGCATGTCGCATGCCATGCTTGCGCTACGCCATACTGTTATAGTCATCTGCCATATTTATGACTAAGGTTCTGCTCAATAACTCCATGCCGACCGCAGTGCCAATTATTCTGAGGTCAGAGCCCCTCGCTTCCAACCGCCTAACGGTACCTCCCACGTCATGACTCCGATAAACCCGGTGACGCAAACCTGCCACTATCCATAAACCAAACCGGACCTGGACCTCGACCGTGATGGCGGCGAAGGCGGCGAAGACAGCGAAGGCAACGGGGGCGGCTGACCGCGGTCGGGGGGCGTCTGTGGGCGGGCAGAGGGCGGCGTGGGGCCGCGGTGATCGATTTTAGAAGCGCGGGTGGCTGGCATTGCTGCAGCAGTCAACAGTGGCTGTCATAACACTTTCACCAACGTCGACGGCATTGATGGATTGAAAACGAAAGTGACCCCTTATTGTCGAGCGGGAGAAGAGTCAATACACGTGCGTAACAATGCGTGTAGTGCGTGTATGAGAGGCTGTCGTGTTTGAATGGTTCGAGTAAAAAGTTGCGCGTTGCCGGATGTGTATGGTGATTGTACGATTAAAAGTGCCTTTATGGCGTCCACGGCTAAAGCTCGGGAACCCCGCCAGGTGTGCCCATGGCCGGGGACGCACCCGAAATCAGCCACTCCATCATGCCTGTTATCAGCCTGTCATTTACATCTGGTGCCCAGTCATCTCCCTCCCCCTCCTTCCTACATGCACAGCTACACGCATCACCAACCCTCCTCCTGCGCCTGCCAGAGTCCTGTTCTGTTCCCGTCTTATGTTCTGTTCTGTTCTGTTCTCGCCTCTGCGATTCCGCCTCCACCGCCACCCGCCGCCCACCACCTCCGCCGCCGCCGCTACCGCCGCCTCCTCCACCGCCTCCGCCGCCGCCGCTGCCGCCGCCTCCTCCGCCGCCTCCGCCTACGCCGCCCTCCGCCACTTCCTCCTCCGCCGCCGCCGCCACCGCCACCACCACCTCCGCCTCCGCCACCGCCGCCTCCGCCTCCGCCTCCGCCTCCGCCACCTCTGCCTCCGCCGCCGCCGCCGCCGCCGCCGCCGCCGCTGCCGCTGCCGTGAAGCGTTGACCCTGCCCCTCGCGTCGCTCCGCCGACCAAGCAAATAGGCACCGTAACAGTAATGGCTGGTGGCTGGCAGCTGAGGCGGACCCGATGCTGGACCGGAGGCAGGACCGGAGGTAGGACCGGAGGTAGGACCGGAGGAAGGACCGGAGGCAGGACCGGAGGCAGGACCGGAGGCAGGACCGGAGTCGGTGGCGGTAGACACTAGACAGGATGTACGCGTGTCCACGGCCCCTCCCCCCGTCCATCGCGGTCCCGCCTTCCCCCGCGGGGCGACTCCGTGACGGTGATGGGGTGCTGATGGGGCGTCTGTACGCTGTCTCCTGAGCACATCGGATGTGATGCGGGGGTGAGAGTATGAGTGCAAAACGTGAGCACATCGGATGTGATGTGGGGGTGAGAGTATGGGTGCAAAACGTGAGCACATCGGATATGATGTGGGGGTGAGAGTATGAGTGCAAAACGTGAGCACATCGGATGTGATGTGGGGGTGAGAGTATGGGTGCAAAACGTGAGCACATCGGATGTGATGTGGGGGTGAGAGTATGGGTGCAAAACATGAGCACATCGGATGTGATGTGGGGGTGAGAGTATGGGTGCAAAACGTGAGCACATCGGATGTGATGTGGGGGTGAGAGTATGGGTGCAAAACGTGAGCACATCGGATGTGATGTGGGGGTGAGAGTATGGGTGCAAAACGTGAGCACGGAGGTGTAAATGTGAAGTGAAGTGTGTGATGTGGGCACAGAGGAGTGTGCAGGGAGAGCGAAATGTGACTTACTGCTGGAAAGTTAGCGTGGAGCTCACTGTTCAGTGCGGTTGGTTTTGGAGAGTGATTGTGGGGAAGCAGTAGAGGAGGAGGAGGGCTAAATGAGAATGTGTTGGTCGTACGTCAATAACCTGACATAGGCACGTATTAAGCTGGGGTTGTTGGCAAAAAGAATCTGACGATGCTTGTGATTGATCGCTATGCTAAAATCCAATGCTATTCCTTTATTTCACATTTTAAATATGTGATACCCGTGCGCATTAGGTGTTCGGTCGTGCAAAAGTCAAATAACGACGGCGCCGAAGAGGTGCAGCATCTAATCTGCTAGTGGTGGACTGGCAGCTGTCTTATAATGGAAAATTTACAACGTCGCTAAAAAGATGTCGGACCGCACACGATGCCACGATGTTGCAGCCTTGCATGCAGCGTTGCATATTCTCGTGGAAAAGTGTATTATTCTTGTTTTGAGTTGTTAAACAACAATGTGCTGAATATAAACAGAAATTCCTGTATCTGAATTTGCAACAAAGTCGGAAGCAATTGCTTACTTCAATTAAAATATATTAATTATAAAACCTCCTTGTTACCGGTTGTACCTAAAAATTGTCCACAATCAATAACATTCATTGTATTTGCTCCATCGCGGAACTCGAGACTAGCTTGTTGCAGACAAAGCTAGTGGCTTGTGCAGATGGGTATCTGTCAGCGCACGTGCGCATCTGTCTGCAGCACTGCGTCTCTGGTGTTAATCACTGCGTGTTGGTGCAGTCTTAGCGCATTAGTGACTGCATCATCCCGCCCTTCCGTCACAATATCAAACTAGTCTGCACAAATTATTCAGCGATCCTTTGAACCAGCGCACACACAAATCTTGTTCACTCTGACAGGTTAAGGGCTTACCTAAGTGCCACAAGTGCCACACACAGAGTACACGCAGGCGCCGTATCTTACACTCTATCAACATTCATGTGGTTCGCTCCTTTCTCGCTCTTCTTTCGACTGCTTTCTTTTGGCTTCTTTGGCTCCGTTCTTACGTCTCCGTTCGCCGACCGGCGTCGTTCCGTCCGGTCGCGTGGCCTGACCGAGCGCGTCCCTTCGCCGCTTCCCATTCGCGGCTAATCGCCGGCCGTTTAGACAATGAGCAGGGCTTCCTGTCGCAGTGGGAGACAAAACCCGACTCCGCGTCGCCCCCGCCGGACACATGGCTCTCTTCGGGAGCGACGACCTCGCGTTGGACCGAAACGACGCTGTGGCAGCGGCGGCGGCGACGGCGGGATCAGAGGTCAGAGCTCATACAGAGCTCCGGGGGAGGGGAGGGGACAGGCGACGCACGCGCCCGCATCGATGTGGATGACGTCACCAACATACCCTCAGGCATTTCCCGCGGTGTGGCGGCGTACCCCGTGGCTTGGGTGCGCCCGGGAAAGGCCCAAACGAGAGAGCAGAGCTGGACGAGAGGTGGCCTTGCATGGTACCATATTAACATTGTCCCCGTGACGGATCTGTGATAAGACTGACGAACAGTGAAGCCCTGCCGTCGCTGATCGAGAGCCCGGCATTGTGCGTTCTGTCCGGTATCACCAGTCCCGATCTCGGGATCGCTAATTACTCGAGGACAGCGATCTCCGCGGCGCAGAGTGGTTCATTAGTGTATCAGTGCAGATCGTTCAGAAGCCGCCCGGAAGATTCCACCAGAGTAATGCGTTTCACGTGACGCTCTGATTTAAATCTCCGGGTAGAAACCAAATACAATTTTCAAAAGCATGTGAGCTCCCTTCCCGGAAGCGAATGAGAAAGGGTCATGTTCTTCAGAGGTCACCAAACATTTCCAGCATGTCGCATGATTGGCAGCATGATATAACTGAATTAGTATACGCCATACAGCATTTGCAGCATGGGCTGAGCGTGCTGCTCCGTGTACCTCAAAGTAGCTACTGCATGTCGGCCTATGCGGCGTCGTCTTATACGGAACAAAGACGTGTCACACGGTCGGGACTGACGATGGGCTGGATGCACCTGCAGTGGCCTCAGACAGGTCCGGGGGAGGACGGATTGCGCCGATAATCCGCCAACAAAGGGCTCGCGTGCCGGCCACGGCGCGCCTCGGCCCTGGCCGCCGCCCGCCCCGTAACCTGACCAGAAAAGTCCGAGACGGCGCCATGGCGGTGCATGCACGCAGTGGCGGCGCCAGGCACGGCGGCTGCGGAGCACCGGCAGAGTCGCCCGTGAAGTGCTTGCGCAGAGTGTAACCCTCCGAGTCATGGATTAGTCACTCTCACCCTCCTGCATCCTTGGAGTGACCCTCTCTAAGATTCTTGTGAGATGTTGAGCAGTGAAATTGTAACTGCGGAGAAGAGATCTAGAGGAGACCGCCCACTCCCCCGCTCTCTCGTGTCTGACCGCGCCTCGCCCTGATCCGCTCCCGATCCGACCAAACCCGGCCGATCCCGGCCATCGGTGGTCATGCAATACATCCAATCCGGGGCGGTGCCCTGTCTCCGCCGCCCTCCGCTCCCCTCCCGGGCCCCTCCACCGCTGCGCCTGTCACGGAACCTCACCGACTGAGCCTCTCTCGCCCACTACCGGGCCTTACACGGCGTCACGGCCACCCCCGGGAGTCACGGCAGCTTTCAGAAGCCACCCCGCCCTGATCCCGGACCCCCGAACCCCCTCCGAACCTGCCGAACGCCGCCCTCGAGCAGTGACCTCGGCCTGCTTAGAGGAGACAGGGATCGGTGCCGGTGGCCGGCGGCGTGGGGAGAGGTTGAGGAGCCGGAGAGAGGGGA
Source organism: Chirona hameri (assembly GCA_036785665.1). NCBI lineage: Eukaryota > Metazoa > Arthropoda > Thecostraca > Balanomorpha > Balanidae > Chirona > Chirona hameri. The sequence continues at coordinate 42,927 of JAXIVJ010009609.1, read as the reverse complement.
GAGGCTGACACATGCCAGAGAAGGGGTCCGGAGTTTGCATGCTGCCTAACGAGAATGTATGGTTGTGTTGTTTCCATTCGTGCTCTGACGCTCGTGTCAACGCAGTCATGCCTGCACCGTGCCAACGACTGTCGTCATGCGTGTTGTGACATTGTCGCTGTAGCATGCAAGCTGCGACTTTTCTCTCCCGAGATACCACGCTTATCACACTCGCGCATCTCACTCGCGATCTCCTCTATCCGCATCATAACCACGCCGCCTAACCTGAGCGGTATTACCACTGTGGAATTTCCACTGAGGTTGCGGCAGTGACCTCTAACAAGACCCGTCATCCCTCAGACCCCGTCTAACAAGACCCCGTCATCCCTCGCTCCTCCGATGGGTCCCTTACTCCGCCCCTGCCGGCTCTGCCGCCGCGACAGACGGCTGGCGCTGGCTGACCGGTGCCGACCGAGCCGACCGGGCCGGCATTCTCCGGACTTAACGGCGCCATGGAACCCTGGGCAGCCGCTGCAGCCGCTGCAGAGCCCCGCAGCCACTGCAGAGCCCCGCAGCCGCTGCAGAGCCCCGCAGCTGCAGCAGCGGCGGTGGCTGAGGCGGCACTGGCAGCGGCTGTGGAGGCGGTGCCTGTGGCCGTGGCGGCTGTGGCCTGTGGCCGTGGCGGCTGTGGAGGTGGTGCCTGTGGCCGTGGCGGCTGCGGAGGCGGTGCCTGTGGCCGTGGCGGCTGCGGCGCCGGCCGGTCGGCAGGAGGTCTGGACAGGCCAGGTACGGCTGCGGTCAGCGGGGCCGCAGCGGGCAGAGAGCTGAGCCATGACTTCGCCGTGATGTGGGCGTCCGGTCGGCGCCGCGGCCGCCGAGAGTCTGACAGATGTGGCCGGCAGGTGCAAAGTACCGGGTCACGAACACGGTCAGGAAAGCGGGGAATAGAAGGAGGTAGAGAGGAGGCAGAGGAAGCTGCAATACATATGGTTTTGCTGAAGCAAGAGTATATGCGAAATAGGGCATGGGCAAGGAAATATAAACGAAAACCATTGACAGTTGATATTATGTCGGAATGACAAAGTTTGGAAAGTCTTTGTAAGCTTATATCTTATTTGTCTGAACATGAAGCTTATCAAGTTGATTTTGTCTCGACATTTACATATTTTTCCATATTTAAATCCACATTTACGCTCTGATGGTCCCATTAGATAATCAGTTGCCCAGCCGTACACCGGACACACTTTCTGCACACCGCTGACAACAAACCGCAGCGCCTGGGAGCACTTTCGCGCTGTGTGTGAGCTGTGCCCACCCTTATGACGTCACCGCCACCACCGCCACTGCCGCCACTGCTGCCGTGCTGGTGGCGGCGGCGACGGACCGCCGTGCTAGGCGGCGGGTTAGCGGCGGCGGAGCATGGGGATGGCGGCTGCCGTGATGGCGTGCTGGCTGGGCTGGCGGCCGGCTGGCGGGCGGCGAGCTCTCGTGTCGTGTCCGCCCAGCGGCCGGCCGGTTCCCCCGCCCGACACGGACCTGGGAGCGGTCACTGGCGGCGGCCGGAGACAGCCCCGTCTGATAGCCATGCAGGCGGCCCACGCGGCGGCCCTGGCACCGCTCGGCCCTGCTCGGGCCGCTGCACGGCACGCTACACGGGAAAGCTCGCCCGGTCTCCCGGCCGGACGGCAGCTCAGGGTCAGATCGTGGCTGAGGGCGGCTGGTCCGAGCGTGGGTTCGAGCGTCCGGTAGCGAAGGGTTCGAGCGTGCCGTGACTGATGGTGGTCCGATTCCGAGCGTGGGTACGGGAGTCCGATGGCGATGGGATTCGGGCGTGCCCTGCCACTGAAAGCGTGGTGCGAGTCTATTCCTGCGGTGGTTTTCGAAGCTGAATTGATTTCTCGGTTAGGTGATGAAGCATTCTTCCGCAGATGAAAGTAGTATTACGAGGAAAGTTCTGCCAGAAGCTGGATCACCCTCTAACTTACACAAAGGTTGAGAACCAAGGTAATTGGGTTTCGCTGGGTTTAGTATGATTCCTGTGTGGTTACTTTCGCCATATAGGTAGCATATGGTGGTGCAACTGAAGCTGAGTATTGCTTAGGAATGCTTTGCATTTCAAGATAACTTGAGTCAGGAAGTTCACTGCAGTATGCCTGAGTCAGTGCCAGCCTCTTCTGATGCAACATACAATGTCTTTGTCTGCTCATAGAGACTGGTGAGAGAGATTCTGGTTTCCTGGCCTAAAAATTGCCTGGTGCTTTGCAATGCATGCATTGCCAGAATAAAGTCTTGCCGATTTAATCAACTGCGATTTGTGCTGTAAAAGGAACTGAAGGATTGGTCCAAGGATTGCATGTTGATTCGCCTCGGCGATATAGCTGCAGTGAATATGAAATGAGCAACCTTGAGCATGACAATCTCCAAGCTTATCTTAGGTCGGCTACTTTAGGCTTTGCTCAGCTGTATATGTCTATGAACTCATTGCAGCGGCACTTCAGTTCGCTCATATTTCAGCCATCTTTCTAGACGCCCATGATGCTGGCCAGAGCATACCGCGAGTCAAACCATGCCACATGCGATAACGAAGACTTGCGCTCTGGATAAGGGCTTTCCTAAAAGTGCAGCGAGGGAATTCCGTGTCTAAACTCGGGAAAACTCACCAACTCCAGGGAAACGAATTATAGCAGATATTACACCTACCATTCAGAACTAATGACTACGCGCAAACTATCCCATTCTCTTCTGCGCTGAGGGACCCTAGGGCATCCCTCCGTTGCACTGATGTGTTTATAATCAGCCTAATATCCCGTAAATTACAGGCCTCTGTCCCGATACAGCTGTCACGAGCCAGCGTCGCCATAAGGCCCCAGCTTATGTCCGTCCAGTACCGTTGGTCTGCAGTCCAGTCCTGTTTTCCGTCCCGCGTCGGGTGTCCATCGCTCCATCCGGCTGACAGCAGGACTGGTTTATGGCCAGCCTTCCAACCCCGTGTCTGTCTGGAAAATTACCAAACCGTGACAAATGCCGCATGGATTGCAGAGTCCGATACCGACCTGGACACTATAAAGCTGGAGACATCAACCCGATCAGGAGTGCACTTATGTGGTGGGTTATATATCACGTTCTAGCCAGATCTAGACAGATCACAGTAGCTAATTTGTGGATCTCGTTTGTGGATCGTTCCGTTGCAGTTCATGCGTGCAGACCGTGTCCATCTGGCCGCTACTGCAGTTCGGCTACGGCAGTCCGGCTACTACTGCATGCTGATGAACCTTTGTTCGCCGCGCCGTCCTTGAGTCCACTGCTTGACTTGCAAATCCATTTCGGGCAAAAACTTTACCTGGGCGTGCTGTATCTATCATTGAGGCACATGAAGAGAGAGCTTGTACGGCGAGAATGTTATCATCAGCGACGCCAATGTTTTTTCTTCTTCTACGGCGTGGGCGATCTCCGTTTTATTTACCTTGACTATACTTTGCAGAATGAACAATTTCCTCGCCCATTCTCTTCGGCAACCCGACATAGGTATTCCATCTCCAAGGTGGCGGTCACTGGTGTAGACCACACGTCGTAAGACCGGCTGTCGACACACGGTAACTGAACGATCCACCCGTCACACACACGCCGGGATTTGGGTCGTGTCTCCTTTGTTTTCGGCGTCGCCGTCCGTCTGCACGACAGAGATGCAAATCATACCGAGGAACCGGTTCACAGTTTTACACATCTGACCCATGCACCAATGTTTTCTAAATGACCTCCGGAGTGGGCTTTTATCATGAGAAACATACACGCTGGGGTTTTGGTAATTTAATGCAGGACCAAAAAGGGTAGCTATCAAAATTACGTAGTGCTGTGCTGAAACCTGGCACGGTCCTAACCAATTCGGCCTGAGCTCTAAAACCGGACTTGTGGGTCTAAAAAGCTGCACCTCTGGCGGGCACATCGTGTGAATGGGACGCGCACTCGAGCGGAATTCAGACTACAAACGGGTTCCTCCTCACGTAGCAGCAGCAGCAGCAGCTGGGCGATATCTGGCCGTGACTTGTCTATAGTTCTGGGATCTAGCCGCCACTGTAATGTATGGTGCGCTAGTGGTCTGATAGACAGCGAAGGGTGGACAGAGTGATACATGCTGATCTGGAAATCGGGTAGCGTATTTCACAGTAGTTTGCAGTTCAACGTTTACCGATAAAGGTGCGTCCCTTTGGAAATGTATTCGTCGCTGTGAATGGCCGCTTCTCTCCCGCACAATGAGTCAGCACAGCGTACTTTTGTAAACATCCTGTCATTGTCCGGGAATTTCGAGTCACACCAGTTGTTTTCCCGTGTACGTCTCATTGTTATTCACGTGCTGTCTTCTTGCCGATATCCTTTCATCCTGTCGAAACGTACTTTCGACACATCTGACCGGTGTGCGTGCAGATATGTGTCTAGTCACACTGGACGAAAACAGGCCGCACACTAGGCGCGCACTGGACGCACGCTGGGCGCACATCGGCCTCACACTGGTCACACAATGAATGAATACGCATTAAGTTGTCTTCTGCGTGTTGTTAGTCAGTGGGATATTGCACCATAACTGAAGACAAAAAACTAGAATGTGCGTTACTCTTAGTCTGAATGGTCTAGGTTTACACCCAGAGGAAATGGCTGGGTGTTACCACCGTTTGTCTGGATGTTACCACTTGGATGGGTGTTACGTGCCACCGTTTTGTCACCACGTGGCGCGTTGTATGGCGCAGAGGGAGAGAGAACACATTTTCCCGACCTTTCATAACCGCATAGCTGGGCCCGCCCAGGAATCTTACATTCGAGACAAAATCCAACTAGCATGCTTGGAAGTATTCAGCAGTTCCAAAGCGTGAAAGCTTCATGCTTTGCATATCACGCCAGTCTGATTCGGCATAGAGCCACCGCTGGCTGTCAGATCCAGAGATCCGCGCATCTCGCCTCTCCTCTGACCCTCGACAGGCCACCGCAGGCCGCCTCACCCGCTCCGCCCTTATCACATCAATCAGAGAGCTCCACGTAATCAGATGGTCAGCCATCAGTTCTGCCCGAGCCGCCGCCGCGTGCACACGTGCAGCTCCGTAGACTGTGACGTCACCGGGGCAGTCGGCGCGCGCGCTGTGACGTCACGGGGGCAGTCTGGGCGCGTGGCCGACAAAGACGCGGCGACGGGACCTGATTGGAATGTGACCGGTGATGACGGGTTCGGCTACCGGAACCTGGGCCTGGCTACCAGAACCCGCTCCGACTTAATCGGACGCGTGTTATTCCTCTGTCGACGTCAGGGTTGCCAGGCGAGAGTTGCCAGACGGGCACTCGGAAGGGTCAGCAAGGTCAAGGGCAGACGTCCCGAGTGGGTTCGAGTGCAGGTGTGGGTTTCATGGGTAGCCATAGGCGCTGGAGGAGGATAATAGCGGTGTGGTGAGAGGAGGGGCAGGTATCAGCGTTGGTTGATAGCTGTCCTATTTATGCGCAGATGCCACCTATCGTGCAGTTGTTACGTTGGTGGTTTGCACGCATGGGTGAACGTCTGAACGCCAACACTAAGACAAAAACGAACTGCGTCAATCATTTTAAAGAGCTAGGTGAGAAAAGTATGCCGGTCATCCGGATTTTCGCATATTTAGCAATGCTCACGTCACTATGGTGTTTTCAATTTAGCGTTGCGAGGGAATTAAAACATTCCACAATTATAGCCCACAGCAGTCCTTGCAATTCCACAGTTATCCTCTCGATTGCACGAACACGGCGGAAAGAATGGACGTGCGCTGCTTAGAAGCGTAATCCGTCACTAGGCACCGGACCAATTACTTTCCGGTTATTTGCCTGGCGTTGGTGTTACTCTCCTAGTCTCCAATGCAGTGTCCAAGTTACCTGCTTAGCCACAGTGCAGTCGCCGCAACTCTGGTGTTGTTCTCGTATGCTGAAATGCAGTCTCTCGAACCTATCTCCGCCGCTGCTTATAGCTGGCCTGTCTCGGTCTGCCGGACGTTACAAAGTATCACTCGAGGTTGGAACTGTGTTGTGAACTCTGTTCCAAATGACCTCCAGTCTATCGTGCACGGGCGAGCACAATGTTTTGCTTTTTAATGGCGGACGCGGAAGCCGGCAGAAGAGTTGTTTGTGTTTACGATTTGCGGCGGAGAAGTCGATTATCAGCACCGCGAGAGGCTTGGCGTCCGCGAGCTTCGTCACGGCTGGAGAGCTTTATCTCACTTAATCTGTAAGCCGATCCCTCTTAGTCATGGTCTCTGTGAAAACCTTTTTATTTGTCAAATATCTTCCGAATGCCTTGTTTGCTCACCGTTCCGTTAACCAAACCACCTCCCAAGACGGCGCGAGTCACGACTCACCGCGGTTGCCATGACAATCTAACGTTTGTTCGACGCCGCCACCGGTCGCAGGAATCCGTCCGCCATCTTCCTGTGCGGACCGTGTCCTTGGCCGGGTATTTTTGACAGTCAATACATGGCGTATCTGTGCAATCGTACCGCCTCGCTGCAGCGGTGGTCTGGGTGAACAAAGCCTTGCTGTATGCGACGGCGGTGGCCGGTGGTCAAGCTCGGGCTGCAGTGTAGAGGAGGTCAGAATTTGGTCACGTTGGAAGGAAATACGTCACCATTGCTAGCGGTTTCTTCACATCAAAGTCTACCAACGGAGTGGTGTTCTTTGAAGCGTGTATACAAGTCACATGATTTCGTGAGACGTGAATCAATATTTGCGCTTAACGACAGGGTTTGTGACAACTGACAATCTTGTGAGTTTCCTTCGCATCAAAGAAAGTGTTTTCTTTCTCCGAACCATAGTTCTTTGAACCAACTGAGCTGTTCAATGACAAATACCCCTTCAGCCAATCGATGACGAGCTCTCGTCCAATGACAAGTTGCTAGATGACTCAACAGTGACTGCATGACTCTACGCCGTTCCCCTCTCCGTTCTCTACAACGCAGAGCGTCTTGATGGTAGAGACTTATGATAGAGCGGAAATGTTGTTGTTTAGCATTAGTTACCTCCTGCTTCTATGCCTCCACTAGTGTTTACCATACCGCCCGCCAGCCTTCAGCGAACGCATGCCGGAAATATGACGTCACGCGGTCGGCGTGTGTTTTCGTGACGTCACAGCCGGTCAGAGCCGCCATGTTTCTTCCTGCTGCGTCGTGCGAGGCGGAAGGGCTACAGGCTTGAGGTCGCTTGTAATGTCATAATTTCCTATAGTGAAGAACAATGCTGAACGTTGTTTCTAAATTTGAAATCATTGAAACTCATGATTATAGGGAGGATTCTGTTTCGGTTCGATCACAATATGTCATTCTTTATTAAACAAAGCACGATTTTAAGTAGTGTGATACCATTTAGTGTCACAAATTCAACTCTAGTCAGTTTTCGACACCTAAGAACTTCGCGGCAAAATTGATTAGAACGTTGTTGTTTTTTGTTCCGTTCCTCTTCAAACATCCCGTTCCGCAGCGGTTCAAACACAATATACACGCGCTCACGCGCACACAACACCCTAACTGCTAAACAAGCACCTTCAAGGTGCTTGGATACAGGATATTTATCTAGGTGCGAGGATACAGGATATTTACCAAGTCGATAAATAGCCTGCGTCGCGCCTACCCCTCCTTTCGCCTCTCCCTCTCCCCCCGGCGCCCGCCCCCAACACTGACGTCTCTTCACCCCAGAGAGTGACACCCCGCCATAGCTAGTCAGGCGGGACGGGGTGGCCAGCACCCCTCCCCTCCCCCGGTCACGGCTGCACTGTTTAGCGATTCAGAAAACCGGCTGCCACCTCTGGCACCGCCGGCCCGAGTCCGGAGCCGGGCTGTGACCTCTGTATGAGACCACTCACAGCTTTGCCATGGATACAATGAGCTCTGTCGGACTGGCTCAGGATCCTGATGATGATCCTGATGCTGACCTTGATGATGATCTGACGCTAATTCCGAGCCAGATCCTGCTTGTAGGGTTTGCTCATTCTTGAAGGGACTCGCCAGCGTGATATGTATGAAGATATTTATATAATACGAGTTCCTGCTATTTAAGTGGCAGTGACCTCACGTCCTAGGTCTCGATTAAAATGATACTGAAAGGAATTTCTGAATAAGGAGCAGATGAGGGGCAGAAGAGTTCAGGTTTGAAAATGAAGCCTTGAACGACTATTAGGCCTTCTGATTATCTCCTGATGGAAATATCTTTATCTCAATACAAAATTTCCGAGGCCAATATATGACTCACTATCGTCTGAAAACATCGCCTTCCTCCGTCCGGCCCAGGCTTAACCGCCGCCCGACTGAAGCCTCGCCTTTAACAAGGCCACCGGGGGTGACACCAATGACGTCTGTGTGGCACCAACGGCGTCTTTGTGGCACCAATGACGTCATTTGCGGTTCAGTCGGATGATCTCGGGTGTCAGAACTGTGTCTGACTCGCCCGGATCATGTCTGGGGTTTCCAGATGATGTCCTAATGCAACTAAAATCCAACTAAGACGTGTCATTCACCGCAAAATGATGGGATTATGGAAAACTGTGTGTTATGAAATGCCATGGAATTTGGAGCTAAATTTGGATCAGTTGCCAAGGGAGGTCATTGCGTAGTGTGAATTCATCTCAAGTCGGTATATAGTGATGTGATGACATGGATGTTTTGTTTAACCAAATGCTATATTGATATAACACCCCTTTTCGTTTTCCGATTTTAGTGTGAAGGCGTATATATCCTTCGCATCGCGCAGACCAGACTTTGGAAAATTATTCTGCCCCTCATCATCTGTCCTCCCCGTGTGGCATTTAAATTTAAAACCCTCCGTACAGCCCAGCTCAGCGTCCACATTATGAAGTCCAATCCAACGGTCGAGCCGGCCGCGGACGCCGGCCGCCACCGGCCGCCTTCCTTATAAGGCGCGTCTTCGCTGACTCACGGTCATCCAGTGTCTGTACTCTGTGTGACGTCACCAACGATAACGCCTGGCCCACCTGGTGATCTGGCGGGCCCCCCACCTGCCCGCGATGCCCCGAGGGACCAGGGGGGTAGCTGAGGGTGCCGACTTCGATGAGAACTGGCCGAGGGTAGTCACCCACACCCCTGGGATGCTTCAGGAGGACAGGGGGTATGACTTCCGGTCAGGGGGCGTGTGATTGGCAGCTGTGGAATGTCCGCTGCGTGCGAGGTGGGGGGGGGGGGGGGGGGGGGGGCGTGTCTCTGTCTCTGTCTCACGAAGGGCGATGTGTCATTGGCGGTTGGTATCGCATGCTAATGGACTGAGCGAAGAATGCGCAAACAGATGCAGATAGGTGACGTGGCCTCAACGGTAGGCCTAAGTCAGGTCAGAGCTGTGAGCTTTCCTGGGAGTCTTAGATGACTAAACTAAGGTGAACCGATCATGCACACCTACCTGACATGGAATTCGACGTTAATCCGACAACCGTCTGTTATACACATAGATTCACGGCGATAGTGTATGGCCCTAGATTGAAGTTATGGCAGGTCCATGCCGTGGTCGAATGCTCGGATCGAATCTCTGTCTCCTTTGTACTCGTTCCCGGAAAACATCGTCCAGGTGACGACTGACCAGACGGGGGATCAGTCGCTCCACAGCAGACCCTCTCAGCAGACCCTCTCTCAGCAGACCCGTGCACCCCCGCTCTGCCGTGCAAAGGAAGAATCGCGTATGTCGACCATCCGAACACCATGACATGCGTGGTTCTTCCTTTGCACGGCAGCCGGCTGTGCTGCTGATGGTGAGACGTTTCGCCTGCCACTTGCCGCGGAGACCTGTCACTTCCCGCTCCCGCCGGGGGAGCAATCAGTGGGTGTTAAATTGCGACAAACGAGGCCAGTGACTTGTGTGACGCACATGCTTTTGCGAGACGCGGAAACTCTTCAGTTGGCAAACATCTGCTGTCTCGTCAGACGAGACTCGCGACTCGCGGCATGTCCGACCAGTTTGACTGGCATCAGCCATCAGCCAGTCTCCTTCCACTTCGTCCTTCCCCCGCGTTCTGAGAGGGAGCGGTTCCCGATCTACCTCCTCTCTGCCCACTCTGAAGTCACGCCGTGTCATGATGTGTCGCGCCCTGGGACGTACCGAGCCGTGATGCATCACGCCCTTGGCTGGGACGTGACGTGGCTGGCTGGGACGTGACGTGGCTGGCTGGGACATGACGTGGCTGGCTGGGACGTGACGTGCTTCAGGTGACGTGGCGGCCGCCTCCACATCCATCTCCGAGGTACCGGAGATGAATTGATGGGCCGTCGCGGTATTATCATAATGCGAAGCTGGCGTGAGTGGCGACCTTGCCCGTCCGTACCGCAGCCCGACCGCAGCACGGCGCTGCTATCTCGCTCTTTCTCATCTTCCCGTTACACAGTTCTTATGTTCGTTTGTGGGAATTATCTATAAGGCATGTATTCGGATATTTTTAGGTTATACCAGCATTTTCCGGAAGATAATTTCATGGGATAAAGTCAGACTGATTTTCTCCGAGACACCATAAACGTGTGCTATGTTTCGCTCATTTTCGTCTGTTGGTATGTCTGTATGTCTGTGTATCTGTCCGTCTGTGTGTCCGTGTCTCGGGTGCCCTGCGCTGACCTCGGTGACCCAGCTGAATGGTGCCACCTGCTCTGTGTGGGTGTCGCCACGGCCCCAGCGGCACCACAAGGCCGCCGGCCTCTCCAGCGCTCCACTCACTCCCCTCTCTCTGGCTCTTACAGGGCTCCTTCGTACTATGTAAGGAGCACCCAGGTGGTCTTCGAATCAAATTGCGACGCGAGGCCTCAATATTAAGGTAAGTCGAGTTTGAAGTTGGAAGTGATTTGATCGATTTATTGAGTCTATTCTCATTACGCGATCAGGATTTAATTAAAATTCGTTTCAATAGTCGCACTTCGTGGTTCGATTAACTCGAATATTTCCGCCAACAGCTGTCTATTCATTCACCGTTACAGTAATCTTTCGGCTGCGAACGTGCGTGGGAACGCGTCCAATTTTCTTTTCTTTTAAATCACGCGAGTGAATGACGATTTTTTCTCTCACGAAAAACAAAACTCAACTTCCGGCTGTTTCGGTCCGTTGCGTTCCACGATGTGTCGATGGTTGTTTCTGCGCCAACACAACCATCGAGTGCTCCTTCTGGGCCTGTAGAACGCCACTCTACTGTCAGTGTCAGCCTTTGCAGTACACCGAGAGGAGCGAAAAAGGCGTGCTGCAGTCGCTATCGAAGGTCAATCTACGCATTGGGAAACATTTACAACGCGGCGGGACACGATCGAAGACCTCTTCGAGCAATTTGAGGCGGGTCATATTTTACCCCGCCTTGTGCGGTGTTTTTGAAACAATTAATTTACGACTTCGAATTAGCTCCGAAGAGCCATCCTGCGCCACAACTGCGCTACGTTAAGTAACGCCGTGTGTCGACTCTCCTCGTAAGGCAGTCTACTCTGCCAACTGTATTGTGCATACGTTAGACTACATTTGGAGTATTGTTTGCAAGCCTGGTCTCCAACATATCATAAAGATTGCGGGTTGTTAGAAAGAGTTCAAAAAGGGCAACAAAAATGTGAATTGTCTTGGTAGTTTACCTTATGAATATAGATTAAGAAATTGGGTATGTTTTCACTTAGATATGGAAGGCTAAGAGGAGATCTAATTGAAGTCTTCAAATTTGTAAATGGTCAGCATTCTGGATATTTAAAGGGAATGTTTGAGTTCAATGGGAAAAATCGAGGTAGAGGTCATCAGCATAAACTCATTATGAAACAAAGAAGGACAGACATTTTTCAGTAGAGGGGCTGTAGCACAATTGGAATAAGCTACCAGGGGATGTCGCTGATGCAGTGACACTTGCTTCCTTCAAAATTATATTATATAAATAGTTTACAGAGAAGGGATTAGTTCATAAATACTCGTGGGATTAGCCTTCTTTTATGCAGGTAGAGTAAGGTGATTTGAAGGGGCGAGACTAGTGTAGGGGGGGGGGGGGGGGGTGGGGTGCAACCTCTGATGGGCCCAAGGGACTCTTTGTTGCACTTCTCTGTTTATGTCTTGCTGTCTAACTAATTAGCTTTACCGAGTCAGCGCGGCCTTGTCCGTATCCGGGGTATCCTTGCCACACGACTGTTAACCCTGAGCAGCCTAACTCACCAGGGCGGGGCCTGATGAAACCGATCACAGGATCTCAACATTTATCCGTTTCTAAATGTTCACTATGCCATGTTAAAAGTTATTCGAAACAGCACATCGAACGTTACAGCTGCTGAACCCAACAGCTGGACGACACACACCGAAAACAAGTTTCCATTTTCCTCCTCCCACACTCATCCCTGTCACTCGTCGGCAAGGACACTCATTCCAACCTATCGCCGCCAACACCATATCGCCGCCACTCATATCGCCGCCAACATCATATCGCCGCCACTCATATCGCCGCAACACCATATCGCCGCCACTCATATCGCCGCCAACACCATATCGCCGCCACTCATATCGCCGCCAACACCATATCGCCGCCACTCATATCGCCGCCAACACCATATCGCCGCCACTCATATCGCCGCCACTCATATCGCCGCCAACACCATATCGCCGCCACTCATATCGCCGCCAACACCATATCGCCGCCACTCATATCGCCGCCACTCATATCGCCGCCAACACCATATCGCCGCCACTCATATCGCCACCAACACCATATCGCCGCCACTCATATCGCCGCCACTCATATCGCCGCCACTCATATCGCCGCCAACACCATATCGCCGCCACTCATATCGCCGCCAACACCATATCGCCGCCACTCATATCGCCGCCAACACCATATCGCCGCCACTCATATCGCCGCCAACACCATCACCCCGAGCGTTTCCGCCTCTTCTGGTCTGTTTACAAACGATCGGATCTCCAGCCTCCTGCATCCCTGTCTGTCTGTCTGTCTGTCTGTCTGTCTGTCTGTCTGTCTGTCTGTCTGTCTGTCTGTCTGTCTGTCTGTCTGTCTGTCTGTCTGTCTGTCTGTCTGTATGTCTGTCTGTCTGTCTGTCTGTCTGTCTGTCTGTCTCTGTCTGTCTGTCTGTCTGTCTGTCTGCTGATCTGACTTGCCATCCCCTCCCCCTACCCCGCCGCCCGCCGCCGGCCGCCGCCGCTGGCCTCCCGCTGGCCGGTCGGTGAGCCAACTCGACGCAATCCGCTAGGCTGTGTAAGCGGGCCCGAGGCCACCAAGGCCAGCGCCGGTTGACCTCGCCGGTCCCGCCGCGCCGACGCTGACGGGACAGGGGCGCTGCCAGGCGGGCCGTCAGGAGTAGCACTGCGCCGGCAGGGGGTGTCCACTGTCCAGCCAGAGAGTGGTGGGGTTGGTGGGGAGACGGGAGGGGGGCTGGTGTGGGTTGAGCGTGGGGACAGGAGGAGGTCAGGGATTTCTAGAGGGCGGGGTGGATGGCGGTGAGGAGGAGTTGTGTGTCCGACTGGCGACGCCTCTGCGATGGTGAAAGACCCCGAGGGCGGCAGCGTCGCATGAAGTCGGCGGACAGACCGAGTGGGTCGGTTAGCAGCGTAGTCACGTCCTGTTCCTGGGACCAGGGGCCGCCCACCAGCCCGCCGTACCGAAATCTTCGGTCAGAGCGGTGCAGAGACGCCGTCCAAACACACCTGGCCCACGCCTCAGGGATACACGATCTGATCTGCATCCCAGGAGGAGAGTTCCAAGGAGAGGGTGGCTGCTCCGCGCCTCCTCCTCCGCCGCGGCATTTCCTATCTATCCGAGCATCGTCACATCATCAGCCTACCAGGAATCCGCAGGCGCCCTCAGGCGTGTGGGTGCAGCAGCTCCCCGCCTCATACCGGTACCGGCAACCACGCCGTATGTCCGCGGTCTCCCGGGGGAGCCTCCCGCTGCAGCTCTCGGACAATGCAGCGGGAGGCAGCGATGCTCCAGCCAGCGATGGTCGTCATAGTTACGGTGCAGCGGTGTTAAGTGTAAAAATCAGCAAGTGCGGGAGTGATGTGCCGTTTTGAAGACGCTGGATTCGGTGAAAATACTGAGCTCACGGGAGGCCCACAAAGAGGAGACCTCTTGCAATGACATTGGTGGTTTAATGGGTGAACGGGTCGATACTGATTTGGGCTCTGTCGAGAGAGCATGAACTGTAGGAAATTAATTTGTGGCTTGTTTTTGGATAGTGTTTTGGATAGTGAGCTTCATCAACATAGAATGCAACGCGTTGGCCACGGGCAAACGGTATTTGTAACATAGCTACTACATAGTTACCTTCCTTCGAATTTGAACGGCTAAAAGTGAATATGACATTTTAATAGTGAAACCCTGGTTGTGATGCTGAGTCTGTGATCGCCTCTTGTGCAGAGTATCATGTTTACATATACTTATCATCGACCGTTTACCAGTGTTATATTCAGCAGTCATGCGATACTCCCTGACTTCTACTGGCGCTACCAGTATCAATCTACCGATACTGGCATCGGAATACTGTACTTTCACATCAGCCCACTCTAAGGTCGTTTCTGCCTTACGTCCCTTACGGTTCCGTTGAACTCTGAAGGGTGGGAAGCTAACGGCGAGCTGACTCTGTTACAGATGGCGCCATCTGTCTGCCTTCTGGCAGCTGCAGCTTTGCTGCTCTGTCACCAGGTGGCAGGCCAGACCGAGGAGCAGGGTCCCAACTACATAGGCGATGAGGGCAAACCGCCGATGCCTGAGACAGCTTTGTGAGTATTCACCAGCGGAGAAAGCATTCAATGACGTAATAGCTAAAAACCGATTGAGAAGGCTGTTACGCTATTCACACTGTCCGTAATGCCTGTCTTATTTAGGTACCGGATTACCTAAATGATCTTCTATATACTTTACCGGCACTGGCTGATCCAGCCTCTCCGTGGGGGTCATCTTTTTGTGACAAAAAGTACCCACATTTTCTTCCTGCGCGGATTTGGGCCGGTCACCATATTTTGGTATTCAAGCTTAAGAAATTCACTTTTTAAATCCACACAAATTTGTTTTGTGGATTTTTTTTCCCCGAAAAAAATCAGTTATGATTTATTTGGGGGTCAAAAACCAAAAATGTCGCAAATTCGAGATAGCCATTTTGAAGATAGTGTCATTTTCTTTCTTTTAACGTTTTTGTTTGCAATGAGCTTCAAAACTCTATTTTCTACGATTTTGCAAACATTTATCGTTTTTCCACCAAAAAATGGCATGAAATGACGTCATTAAAACGTCATTATCTCCTACAATACTATATTCATGTCATTGCAATTTGGTGAGAAGACGTAGAATTGATGCAGTATAAGCTACTGAAAGTATCACGTTTATATCTATCACAGTGCTCAAGTTATTGAGAAAATAATCCGTGAGGGGAGAGATTCTGCCCCCCCCCCCCCCTCCAGCGGGGCGCGGGTTAATTATTGTCACCGGAGCTGCTTGAATTGCATCAAGTGCGCTGTTTTGTGTATCATTGAAATACAGAGATACATACAAACTTCAAATTCAATCACTCGAGACAAAACCTTCAGTTTTCATTAAGTTTTTCCTAAGATCATTGTTTTTCACCTTCAGTGCAGGGACCGCGCGCGCGAGAGGGGGGGAGGGGGCATACTTGTATTGGATGCCCCCAGGGTCCTATAGAATGTCTTTTAAGCCAGGGTAGAAAATTGGGCCTAAAAATAGCCATAAAGAATGGAAAATTCAGTCTAAAAAAGAGCTCACCCATCAGAATCATCTAATACAAATTGCAATACCTTTCTGCCCTGTTTTATTTTAATCCACAGGTTTTATATTAGCATGAGTAATATCAGTAATCAGTGTTGGTGTTATAGTTAGCCAATACATATGTATTTAGGGAGTGGAAAACTGGGAAAAAGAGTGGACAAATATTATCCACATGGTGTCGTTTTCCACCCAAAATTTTGAAATCCTAGGACACTGAATGCCCCCTCAGATTCCTGTGGGGAGGGGAATTTGTCCCTGATGCCCCCTTTCTGAAGCCGCCAATGTTAACCGGATTCAATCTTTACGGCTACAATTTCCCCGGACATGCCATTTTGAAATCTTTATTTTAGTTCTTCCTATTCCACATCTAGTTTTAGTTTTAGTACATCTAGTTTTTGCATCTTTTGGCATTCTGCACCAGAACAAAATTAAATATCTTTTGTTCAGCTTTATCATGTTCTCTAACGCATATCTCACTGATCGTCACCGACTGTTCCTGCTCTGCTTGTGACTGACCTTTCCTCTGTCTGTTCTAACTGACCCTGCTCCCGCCAGGCTCAACGGCAAGGTGGTGGAGCTGGACGAGCTGGGAGACATCATCTACCTGAACCGCAGCAGCGCCAACCTCAACTGCGCCGAGGGCAACATGCAGATCGACGTCAACTTCAAGGAACCCTTCAACGGCATCATCTACGCCAACTTTGACCGGACGTCGCCCTGCACGTTTAAGGGGGACGGCAAGACCAGCTACCACGTGGAGCTGCCTCTGCGAGGCTGCGGCACCAAACAGGTGAGTCCGAGCTGCTGCGAACCGATATTCTATTCTGCGAAACATAAGTTTCAATTTTCAGTCCTCATGGGACAGGATTAGGAACGTAATTGACCTAACCTGAAAATAGGCATCATACGACTACGCCAACAAAGCGCCCTAAAGCTCAAATTGCTCACTATAGTCTGTAAAAAGCCATACGATTACAAGGCAAAAGAAGAACGCAATTCCCAACACGAAGTGAAAACGAAAACTTGTCTACACGCAGCGATCTCCTCGCCACCACCGCTGTAAGTCTAACGTTTCCCCACAGCCGATGTGAATCTAGCCGTTTCCTCTCCGACCGACAGGGCCCGGCCCGTGTGTTCACCAACAACATCATCATGCGGTTCCACCCTCACCTCGAGTGGGCCGGAGACGAGGTGGTGACGATCGTGTGCCGCTACCCGCCGCCGATCGCCGCGCCTCCGGTGGCCGGTCTCCCCTTCATCGCCGGCCCGCCTGCGGCCCCGCTCGTCCCTCTCAAGAAGATCGGCGAGGCGGACGTCATCCTCATGATCTGCGCCATCCTGTTCCTGGCGCTGATGCTGCTCGGCCTCGGCTTCGGCTACGCGTGTCTGAAGAAGAGGCGCATCAGCCTGATCAAGAACATGCCGCTGGAGACGGCACCGCCATCGGAGTACTCGACCGGCAGCGTGATGCCGATATTCGACGGCCTCAAGATCCCGCGCGCGCACGCCGTGCCGCTGGTGGATGACGTGAGTGAAGACGGGGCGACGTTGAATCACGGGATGATGGGGGGGATCACGGGGATGACGGGGATGACGGGGCGACGTGGGATGACGGGGATGACGGGGATGACGGGGATGACGGGGATGACGGGGATGGCCGGGATGACGAGGATGACGGGGATGACGGGGATGGCGGGGATGGCGGGGATGACGAGGATGACGGGGATGACGGGAATGACGGGGATGACGGGGATGACGGGGATGACGGGGGTGACCTGGGATGACGGGGGGATGACGGGGGGATGACGGGGGGATGACGGGGATGACGGGGATGACGGGGATGACGGGGGATGACGGGGATGACGGGGATGACGGGGGGATGACGATGGCGAGACGGGTGACGTGTTAGAAAGCGATGACGACAAGGATAACGTAAACAAATCGTGGTTAGGATCTAGCGACAATAGTTGACGATGTCTCCAGGGAAAATAATGGGACAAAGCCGTAGCGGTGACGTGGTTACTTCGTTAATGTCATACTGATCTATCCCCTCTGTGAACGTCACGCTCCCGCCTCTAACCCCCCCCCCCCCCCCCCCGGCCGCATATTGCTCAAGTGTATACAGCTGGCGGGCGTGTTTGTAAATAGCAATCACTTCGAAAGACATAAGTCAGTCAAAAATATAGAAATTGCTCTGATTTTTTTTGGGGAGGCATCGTCCATACTTGGTTCTCCAATATATCTTCTGGTTTTTAAATATCTTTGAAAAGTTTGATTTTGGGGAATTGTTCCCCGAAAAACAATATTTTGGGGGAACAATTTCCCAAAATAAAACTTTTCAAACATATTCAAAAACCGGAAGATATATTGGAGAACCAAGAATGGACGATGCCTTCAAAAAACATTCAGAGCAATATCTATATTTTTGACTGACTTATGTCTCCCGAAGTGATTGCTATTTCCAAACACGCCCGCCAGCTGTGTACACTTGGGAAATATGCCCCTCCCCCGGCCGCCTCCTCAGATGACCAGCTCCGAGACGCTGCCTCCTCTAATCACCCCCTCGCCGCCTCTTCAGGTCACCAGCTCCGAGACGCTGCCTCCTCTAACCGCCCCCTCGTCGCCTGTTCAGGTCACCAGCTCCGAGACGCTGCCTCCTCTAACCGCCCCCTCGTCGCCTGTTCAGGTCACCAGCTCCGAGACGCTGCCTCCTCTAACCGCCCCCTCGTCGCCTGTTCAGGTCACCAGCTCCGAGACACTGCCGTCTGACTACCCGTCTGAGTCGCCCTCGGAGTTGATGGACGATATGATCGCCCCGCCGGGGCTGGCGCCGCCGCAGCAGATGATGGTGCCCCATGGCGCTGCACCGCCCGCCGGGGTTCCCAACCACGCCTACCTGATGACCGAGGAGCTCCTCAACACGACGTACACGGACAAGATGGTCCGCGAGGAGATGGACATTCATCGCCAGCCGAACCTCATTAAGAAACAGCCGGGTGAGTGGATATTTCTGAACACTGTAAACTAGACATAAGAGTTGCCCTGGCGTGGCTTGGAGTCAGAACTCAGACAGATGATTATTTTCGGCATTTTGCAGTTCTATCATCGGAAAAAGGCGCGGTACAGAAAACGGAATTCAATAGATTGTATACATTTCGCGAAGGTTTATTCACAATGTGCCCTAGACTATGCACTATTTGTGCGGGGTTCCCCGTGTAGAGCCACACACCAACTGGCGAACACTTCAAATGTGCAGGTGCCCGTTCGTCCTATTGCACTGATCTTCACTGACCACCTTTCCTCCATCCACAGACGCCGAGGCTCTGCACGCCGCCGAGCAGCAGCTGACCACCATGCTGACCACGGCCGACCAGCGCTACAGCGCGTCCCCCGAGCCGCCCGCGCGCGCGCACGTGCGCCACGTGCAGGCTGAACTGCACACTCCTCCCCGCATGGCGCCGGCCCCGACCATGAGCAGCGAGTTCCGCGTGCACCAGCCGCCGCTGCCGCCGCCGCCGCCGTCCGAGCCCGACACGGTGGCCTCGCAGGACCTGATCGATCACTTCGAGCTGGAGACGGTGGAGGTCGCGCCGCCGCTGCCGCCGCCGCCGCACAAGCCGGTGCTGACGACACAGACGGTGGACGACAGGATCCTGTCGACCATCACCGAGACTAAGGTTGGTGTCGTCCGGGTGTTGGGGATGGGGAGGGGAGTGAGGGACGGGAAAGAGGGGGCAAAAGGGATGAGAATGTGAAATCGAGATATATGTGCGGGGTTCGCAAACGTATAGTTATTTTAGGCTTCACCAAGGCTTGACATGATGTGTCGTGTTATTCCGCGCGGTGCCGGGGTAGACAAAAAAAAATCTGAGGGGGGTAGACACCCCCTCAGATTTTTCGAGGAATCGGGAAAATGGCGGCGCGGAGCGCCGCCGTTTTTGGCACAGCTGTTTGGACATCAATTGGCCACATTATGTACAACAATTTACCTCGGGTCATCTCAGGTCAGGTCACCAGACCAGGCCACGTGACCCTACCTCCAACAAAACTTGTGGTCGTACCACAGTCACAGTTTTTGGATGATCGGGTTTACACTATGACTTCCCCATTATTAGTCAATGGGGAAATATTAAAATGTTTCCTTTTCCGAGGATACGTAAGATAGCAATCTAATTCCTTCTGGATCATGTTATTATAGGCCATTCTTGATCATCTAGGTGCCATTTTTGTTCAGTGACCCCTACAGGATCAGCTGAAGTCATCCGAGGTCACCAACAGTTTTTGTCAATAACTCTCGACATAATGACGATAGAGAGGTGAAACCGACACCAATGTGTTTTTCTCGTCGAGGCACGTCTTCACATATACAATATGATCTACATGGGTCACCATTTGACCTTGACCTGAGGTAATTTTTTATGTTGACCTAACCTGATTAACACTAATATGAGTCGAAGCGCCTTAACGAGACAAACACGATGAAGTCAACATTATTGCTCTGTCGTTGTTAGGTAAAAAGCTATTTTTGAAAAACTGTTTGTACAAAATAGCCTTTTTGACATTTGATGAGCTCTGGAGCCCAAACTATTGACCTAAGCTAAAATCGGAGAAAATCAATTTTGATTGCATTTTCTAAGAGCTTTCGATTATGTTTCCGTTTGTTCCTAGCTATCATAGTTCTCGACATATTTGGGGCTGTTCGAAGCGAATAAAAGAAACAGAAAAATTTGACCTTTGATGGCCTCTGGTGACCTCAATAATGACTTGAGAAAAAACAAATATCCCAGGTTCTTTCAAATGTGCTTGTCGCGAGGTTTCGAACGCCCTTTCCCACGTCTTTTTAGCCTTTTTAGTTTTCGAGTTAGAGGGGAGTGTCTAAACACCCCCCCCCCCCTCCCCCGCGGGACGGCGAAGGTGGCGCCGAGCACCGGCACGGCGCGGGTTAACGCTCCAGGTGGTGAGCTCACCTGCAGCGTCTGCGGAATCTACTAAATCGCAGATACTTATCAGATATCAGCAACCGTTTGTGTAATCCTCGTCGGAATTATCCTCAATTAAATATTATTATAAGGACTCAAGCAGTTGTGTTTTGATTGAAAACACTTGGGGAAAACTTTGCTGTCACTCAGGATGCGGCTTATAGTGTGTTGGCTTTCCTCCGTTTTGTCTTCTTTATTTATGTCCCTCCGTGGTGACGTTGACAAATTGTCGGTAACAGGACAAGCAATTTGCACGGCAAAATCCGGGAAGCTGTTTAGATGTATGCAGAGATTAAACAGTCTTCCGCCAATTCACCGTAACCGAACCAACTCATGAACTAACAATCTTCGAACTCGGGTTTTCCATAACAATGCATAACCATATAACCATCGCCTTTGTTCTCCAGGTGTATGAGGACATCGAACGTCGTCGCCGTGCCGTCAAGGAATACTACGAGCGTAAGCAGCAGGCGCTGCCTCCGGACTGGGACATTGAGATTCGTCAGTACCCTCCGGCTGAGCGGGACTTCCCCGACACCGCCTCCTCGCACTGGGACGACTCTTCGGTGGGCACCGAGGTGCCTCCTCTGCCGGGCCTGCACGCCGCGCGCACCGCCTTCGAGACCACCGACCACCACTTCTCCAGCACCGACCAGGCCTTCATGACCGCTACCAGCACGCGCACCGGAGTCGACGTCACGCGCTCGGCCACTGCGGTCGCCGCGCCGCCACTGCCTCCAGCGCCGCAGCCTCCTTCACCACCCGCCGTCAACTATGGCGCCCAGAACACCCAGGTCTATGACACACAGAACACCCAGAGCTATGGCGCTCAGAACACCCAGACCTATGGCGCCCAGAGCACCCAGATATATGACGCACAGAACACCCAGAGCTATGGCGCTCAGAGTACCCAGGTCTATGGCGCCCGCCCAGAGCGCCCGTTAGGCCCCGAGGGCCCGGAGGAGCCGATCCGTCCGCTGCGCCGCGAGATCACCCCGCCACGCCGCAACCTGCCCACGATGGACGTCCTGATCCGCGTGCTGGAAGCGCCGCAGGAGTTCGACGACCGACTCAGCGTGCTGACCGATGACGACCGCGAGAACCTCCGCCAGCTGATCACCCGCGAGGAGACGTTCCGCACCCTGCTGACCGAGGCCCGCGTCTACCAGGACTTCGAGCGCATCCGGCAGGACGAGCGGTTCGCTCGCGTGCTCTCGGCGCAGAAGTGGGACGTGATTATCCGCGTGCTGGCGCCGCCGCCGCTCGAGGTGACCCCGTCCGAGTTCTCCGAGACGACTCGCGCGCCGTCGGAGATCACCGACTTCTCCGACATCCCCGAGCCGCCGCCGGAGCCCAGGATCCACAGGTGGGTGACCTGGGGACAGGAAAGGGAAGTGGGAGAGGGACCTTTCTCGGGAAAAAAGGGGAGCATAGGAGAAAAGGAGGGTGGAGTAAATGACTACAGATATATTAATGAGATGTCTGCAGAGAGAGGTTGCTTGGAGTAAAACCATTGGCTAGACAATGTAACCAACCGCAGAAAGTACATCTGTGCGATTTACTGAACTCGGTATACCTCTAACAAATATCGTCTCCCTGAATACTGCACCATGTCTAACTGTGCACGACCGTTTTCCGGCAATGTCTTCAATATTCAACGTTTTCTGGCAGGTACCGCAAGACCTCGAACCAGCTACAGCAGCTGCCACCCGTGTATGAGTACGAGACCGGGCCGGGCCGCCCGCCCCGCTCCGGCCCCGGCAGCACTCGCTCCCACGTCACCAACAGGTCAGTCACGTGACAGTGACACAGTCACTGTTACCACCGTGATACTCACGTGACCCTATCATCATCTAACTCACTATTTGATGAGCCTGTGTCTGTGTCTGTGCGTGTGTGTGTGTGTGTGTGTGTGTGTGTGTGTGTGTGTGTGTGTGTGTGTGTGTGTGTGTGTGTGTGTGTGTGTCCGCACTGACCTATCTGCTTGGCCGATTCCCGCTGGCCCTCCCGACTGGCCGGCCAGCCAACCGGCCCAACTCTCTGATTGGTCGGCCGGCTGACCTGTCACGTGACCGGTCAGACGGGGTCGGCACCGGGGGGCCGGCCCGACTCTCTGATTGGTCGGCCAGCTGACCTGTCACGTGACTGGTCAGACGGGGTCGGCACCGGGCGGCCGGCCCGACTTTCTGATTGGTCGGCCGTCTGACCTGTCACGTGACTGGTCAGACGGGGTCGGCACCGGGCAGCCGGGCAGTCGGCAAATAGCGCTGAGTACGCGCGGACTCGACAGTGTTCCGTCCATTAAATAGACCGAGAGATGGCGATTGTTTCTGAAAGTGTTTGCTGTATTGTATGAGATGGGTATGAGATGGGTCGAAGAAGTCAATCGGGAAAATAGCATGAACTATGCGAGTGGGCATCGTAACATGACATTTCATTAAAGGGTCGGTATATACCTGCTTATGTTTTATGAGTTATCTGCAGGAAAAATAGCGATTAGTTAACAGGTCAACGGGTCGATGGGTCGATAGCTTAACGGGTCAACGGGTTAGCGGGCCAAGTTATCTTCGGATAAATGTCAATGGATTAACGGGCCAATGAATCACGGGTTAACAGGCTTATAACTTGGATAGCAGGCCTAACTATCTCCCGAAAAATATGTTAACTGTCTAAAGGGGGGAACGGGTCAACCATCCACTAGGCATAGCTAGACTAGATGATCCCGCGTTGTGTCATTATCATGCAGTAGAGGATTCTAGCCTCGCTGCCGTGATGCGTCGGTGATGGTATGACACTTAGCTGACAACTCTGTCACCAGCCAGCCAGCCCAGCGCTTCACTGACGTCACCACATGACGTCACCACACAACTAACACACCTCTCCGTGTCGCAGGTCGAGCTACGGCGGCGACGTGCGCTCCATGACCGAGGAGATGGTCTCGTTCCACCGCTACCAGCCGGACGAATGGTCCGAGTCGGACGCGGCTCCGCGCCCTCTCTCCATCGACCCGTCCGACGGCGGCCCTATGCCGGCCGGCGCTCAGAGGACCTACTTCGAGAGCCACCAGCAGGTGGAGCTGCCCGGCGGCGGCCAGCGGCGCTATTTCGAGACTCACCAAGAGGTGTCGACACGCGGCGCACCCTCTACCATCGGCGACCGCGAGGAGGTCTACTCAATGGCCGAGACGGATGTGGACTGGCAGAGGCGGTAGAGCGGTAGCCTCGCGGAGAACCGGTAGAGGACGGCGGAGTGAGGCGTCTTTAGACGGAGAAGACATTTGAAGCAGCCGTGGAACTGCCGGAAGCCCGACAAAGAGGACACAAAACCGGTGGAACTGCCGGTAGATCGCCGGTAGAACACCGATGGATGTCGGTAGGGCTGCCAATGGCCGCGGAAGGCCACACATAACATCGCCATTTGCGGTATTTGGCCGCGTACTAATCGCAATCTAACCCGGTGCTTGGCGTAGTGAGCTGAAATGAGAGATGAAGATGACTGGCCGCGGCGGCCCGCGCGCGCGCCCCAACAGCGCCGGACTGACCGCTGGGCCGCCGCGCGCCGCTTCTAATACTGTGATAACGCGCGTGACGCGTGGCAACTGCGAACGCCGGTGTCAGCGATAGATGGCGCCACCGACATGGCGGTAGATGGCGCCACCGACGGGGCGACCGCGACTCCAAAACGAGCTCTCCGGCGCGATGAGTGTGTGTTAGCGCGAGTGGAATCGACTGCCTGTGTACTAATGATCTCGGTAAGGGGACGACCGCCGCGCGGCTGGGGTCACCGCTAGATGGCGCCAGCGGCGGGCCGCTGAAGTCGCCACCAGGTGGCTCCAGCGGCGGGCCGGCCGTCACCGCCTCGTGTCCGTCTAACACCGCTAATGGTAGTGTAGTTCGCCAGCGGCGTTCACCCACTGTTCACAGGCGCCCGGCGGTCTCCGCGAGTCCGTGACAGAGCCACCTGGCGGCGACTGCGGGAACTACCACCGCCGAGGCTGCCGCGCGCGTAGGAACGGTCGCCCAGCGCATGACTCGTCCCTTTAAGGTCCTCAAGCGCAGATGGCGCTAGTTTGGAGGAGAGTACGCTAGATCGGACGAGTCAAGCGCTAAGCGCTGCGCACTGATTCATCGTACCTATACGTGACCTGCTGAGTGTGAGTTTCGAACCGTGTCCCGGAGAGTGCGCGTTGAGGAGTGGCCCGTGAAGGGGAGTTGACTGTGGAGTGTGAGCAGACTGGCCGGGAGGCGGGCCGGGGTCTGATGCAGTATAGGACGCTGCGACAGTGGCGCACTGGGGGCGAATGCCGCTGTAATGCTTTACCGATATACCGATAATAAACGATCGTCCGCTAACGCTTACACAAAGTCGTGCCAATCGAGCCGAGCAGAGACGTGCCGAATGGAGCAATGTGCGACCAGGTGGAAACGTGATCAGGCCTGTGTTTTTGATCCTAGATGCGTCAGAATATGTCTTGTGAGTTTTGTGAATAAAGTATATATATAATAATTACAAAAATGAGTAAAACATTAGGTCCATATTTTCAATAAAAATCAAATAAATTCGAAGGTGTTGTTAAAAAGGAAGAAGGATGATTATTAGACAACAACTACTGAAGCAAACCTAGTAAGCCAATTATCATAGACACCAAATATCTAATCAGAAATAAGAGCGAATCGAGTTTTTTTTTCTTCTCGGAAACAAAAACTGGCACGTTGAGTCCCATTAATTCTCCAAGACCTTAACTCTCCAAGACCGAAGCCAATTTTTTAAATCGAGAAACGATTCCCTATTCCCAAGAAAAGTTACACACGATGAGGGCCAGGATGTCTGTGGGGGATCTAACTGAGGAGCGCGAGACACATCCCCTTACTCACGAATCCGTCACGCTCCATCCCCACCTACAGCGCCGCCTGGCGGGCAGAAACTTCGCTGAGTTGCAGATGGCGCTACAGGTGGACAGACAGAGACAGATACCACGAAATGCTAGGTGGCGCCACTGGACAGATACCACGAAATGCCAAGTGGCGCCACTTAGCTGTTTACTGGACTAACTTAACTGTTTACTGGTCCACCCAGCGCCCGGGGTTGCTGCAATATATGGTAGAACCCGGTTACTCAGCCTGACAGTTCCAAACGCAACCGACCCTCGAATGAAACCATAATTAGCGAAGGAACTTTGCCCTGCGCCCATATATGTTTTTGACTTTGAAGCTAGGATAAAAAAGGTTGTTGATGCCACTTAAGTCCGTAAACAAGTCCTGAGTGCAATAATCTATATTACTAGTGGCCGGCACTGCTCGATCTCATTACCTTGGGGTCAAAATCGTACCCCGTTCCCGTACCCGAGAAACCAAGTTAAATCTCTCTCGAACACGCGGTTCGGCTGCAATGACAGATGGCTATGCCAATGGGGGGTACCCAGTGCACGTGCAGGTCTCGATTCTAATTTGTTTAAAAAAGCACCCGCAATCATCATTGTAAGCGCGCATGCACCGGCCTGCCGACTTGCAGCACACTGGAAGGCTTGGTTTTGCCGCAACCACTTAGGAGGCACCATGTGTACGTGCAGGTGTCGACCTCAGTACGGTCAAAAACAGTTAAAATGGCCTACTGATGTTACCTACTGAGGCATCAGCTTGCAGCGCCCTAGACGGCCTGGTTCGTCAGAAATGGCAGAGGAGCACCAAGGGGTCCACCCGGCGCACGTGCTAAGTGCTCCCCTCGGGGACACCGGAATGCCTTGAAACGGATGTGTTTTGCGCCAGCGCACAATCGAGATCGCTTATCGCCGCAACTTTGGCCCTCTAGCGAGCGTGAATGGCCGTTCCCTAACCCTCGACCTACGGGAGCTTTTTTCACCTTCGCCCTACGGGGGGGGGGCCTGACAGGCCCCCTGTTAACTTCCAAACCAAGCAACTTAGAGCAATGCGGTAAGAACCAGCATGTTGCCTGTCATGAGAGGAATCTAACAGTATGCGATTTTTAGGTTTCAGGTCAACGGGTGACCTTCCAGGTCAAGTGAATGATCTCGGATTTACCGCGTCCAGAACAGCGATTTTGCTCTTCAGAAAACCTCAAAATTAGAAATTGATAAATGTAAATACAAAGATATGTTCCTAGATCAGTTTTGGCTCCGAAATACAGAAAAGGTAAATATTTGTTCGTATCTTGTCAAAAAAGTCAAAAAGTTATCAAAACATGACGTCATCAGTTACTTACACTTAGGGAGCCACCACTCGGTCAAAAATGAAGATATTGCTTTTGAAATTGGGTATGGGTATTGTCCATACTCAGTTCTCTCACATATATTCCGTTTTTTCTAACAACTTTGAAAATGTTGATTTTGTGGTCATTTTTTAAATCCTATTTTTTTATTTTAGGGGTCAAAAACCCAACATTTTGCAAATCCGAGATTGCCATTTTAACCCTCGCCCTACGATAACTTTTCCACTTTCGCCCTACAGGGGGGGGGGGGCTGACAGGCCCCCTGTTAACTTCCAAACCAAACAACTTAGAGCAATGCAGTAAGAACCAGCATGTTGCCTGTCATGAGAGGAATATAACAGTATGCGATTTTTAGGTTTCAGGTCAACGGGTGACCTTCCAGGTCAAGTGAATAACCTCGGATTTACCACGTCCAGAACAGCGATTTTACTCTTCAGAAAACCTCAAAATTATAAATTGATCAATGTAAATAAAAAAGGCATGCTCCTAGACCAGTTTTGGCTCAGAAATACAGAGAAGGTAATTCTTTTTTCGTATCTTGTCAACAAAAAGTCAGCAAAAGTTATTTCTTAAAATGAGGTCATCAGTTTCTTACACTTGGGGGGCCATCACTCAGTCAAAAATGAAGATATTGCTTTGCAATTTGGTATGGGTATTGTCCATACTCAGTTCTCTCACATATATTCTGGTTTTGCTAACATCTTTGAATATTTGATTGAAGTTTTATTTCATTTTAGGAGTCAAAAAAAGAAGAAAAGAAGCAAATCCGAGATTGCCATTTTTAAGAGAATGCCATTTTGCATCTTTGTTGAATTGCGCTTGCAATTTCCTTTAAAACTCTGTTTTCTACCATTTTTCAAATATTTATCTTTTTCCACTACCATGACGTCATCAAAACATGATTATCTCCCAAACTACTCAACTAATTTCAATTAAATTTTTACAGCATACGTATATTTGTTGTAAACTCAGCTACCAAAAATTTCAACAAGATGCACGTGTAAAAATATATTTAAGAAAAACCTCAGGGAGGGGGGGGGACTGTCAGCCTCCCGTAATGCGAGGGTTAAACTGAGATAATGGGCCGTTATTGAAATGTATAAATTGCTAAGGTCATTTTCACAAAAACTTAACCGTTTATAAGCAATTTTATTCACCATTTGCATCCACCAAGCAATTTCATTCACTCTGCTTCCTACGATTTTTCAAAAAATTCTCATTTTTTTACCAACATGACGTCATCATAACATGTTTATCTTCCAAACTACTTAATTAATTTCATTATTTTTTTTACAGCCTATGTATAATTGTTGTAGACTCAGCTACCAATTTTTTCTTAGCGAGATGCACTGCATGTATAAAAAGTTATTCAAGAAAAACCTCAGGGGGGGGGGGGGGGGGCCTGTCAGACCCTCCCCCTGTAGGGCGAGGGCTAAAGACGGGTGTAAACCGCTTGCACGTGCAGTGCACGTGCACCTTGTACCTCTCTGAGTGCAGGGGAATAAAGAAAATAACGCGCGCGTTATTGCACAACGGAGTCTCACCAAACATTTGTTTCAGCTGTAAACATACTATAATAGAAAAACGACCATTTTGAACAATGCAACTGCCATTTCGCCCCACCCAAATTTTTGGAAAAGCTCCATCCATGCTGGAGAGTCGAGCCAGACGTGGCTGGACACTCGAGCCTGGCACAACTGTATAACAGAAACCGCTCTTTCTCCACCCCTGAGCGCCCTTCACCAGCGGCGACACACCTCGCATCGGTCCCGTTACGGGGAACTATCAAAGCGTTAAAAGTTGTTGCATTCAATGCTTGCACCATCCAAAACCGCAGCCAACAACGCTTGCGACATCCAAAATTCGCCCGGGTAGGGGACATGTTCATCAGCCAAACTCCGCGCATCCAAAATGGTACTCGCCGCATCCAAAACCGTGACATACCGCCACACCCAAAGCCGTGGCAGTCAAGCCTGCGACATCCAAAACTGTCTGGCGCGGTCATATTTGGAACTACTGGTTGCAGTGAAATCCGCTAGATGGAGGGAGTAGCGTGGTGATGACGTAATCACTCTGGCACGCAAGTCGGCTACAGTTGAATATGTTTATGCGAATGGATTTCTGACACCACACTGGACCCGGCGTCCCCTCGCATCGGCCGGCAGCTGTCGGGCGGGGATGAGGATGAGGCGTGAGCGGTGCAGACCGACGGTGTGGGGAGCGTCACATCGAGACCGTGAGAAAGCTAAAGGTAAATATAAATATAAGTTTGATGCTGCGTTGACCACTACGCCACTTGCTGTTAAGGTCAAGAAAATCAATCACGACGAGGATGGGCGTCAGCTGCCACGTTTCGATATGCGATTACCGGCCCATTCTGGCCAACTTCATGGTACTAGCTTATGGTACTACTACTACCATAGTCATTGGCGGATCCAGAGCGGTGGTGGTGGTGGGGAAGGGGGGGGGGGGATTCAACAAATTTAGCATACAATTCTGAAAACTCATCGGGTTTCGCTTGCTTATGCATTGGTAGCTGATTTTAAACAAACTTTCCTTTGAAAGTTGCTTAGACTGTCTTCCATATCAGGAAATGTGTCAATTTTGTGCCAATTGTTCCGATTCAGGCACTTTGGAGGGGGGCCATGACCACAATTCCCCCCTCCCTGGATCCGCTAGTGACCATAGTAAGCAACGGATTTAGTTAACGAATTTCTTATTCCATAATTAATTATTAATTCTGATGATTTATTATTCAAAATTTAACATATATATAATTTAATAGTAATAAATAAATACCAGTAGGACGCTTAACCCGCGAGTTTCTGGGGTATATTTCATAACGCGACTTACTGGGGGGGGGGGGGGGCTATACCCCCTCCCCCCTCCCTCGGATCTCCGGAACTACTGGACCGAATGTAAAAAATTAAAACGGCATTCGATAGCCCTGGGTAATTTATCGAGGGAAACATAATATTGCTGACCTCGGGGTCACTGATGACTTCACAGGTCAGGTCATGTACAAAATGTTTGACCGTGTCAAAAGGTCTCGATGGATGGAATTGTCGCGCAAAATTGCGATATTAACCCGCGCACTACAGGGGCTTTGCACCGAACACGAACTGCAGGGGGAGGGGGGTTGATTTCCGCCCCCCCCCCCTGAGATCTCGAAAACTATGCAACGTAGTGAGAAGCAGAAAAAGGCATTTGATAGCTTCATACATGTTCTATCGAAAGTACTTCAGTTTTTTTAAAGTCAGGTCAAAATTGAGGTCACCAGAGGTCATCAAAGGTCAAATTTTCCAGTTTTTCCTGTTCTAGGACATCGCTCCAGACATTCCCATATATCTCAGAAACGATGATAGTTAGAAACAAACGGAAAAAAGCAAACGCCAGCCAGTGAAATTTGTAATCGCTTAGGTGTCCTTAGATTTGAGCTCAGGTCAATATTTGAGGCTCCAGACCCACCAGACTAGAGGTCAAAAAGAAAAACAATCCGTTTTTTTTTGCTAAATCGTTTTTGCTATTAACTTTTTACTTAATAAAGATAACGAAAAACTGTTTATGCCATTAGGTTTATCTTGTCAAGGTGCTTTGAATGATATATATGGTGACCTTTTTAAGTCAACTTAACAATTTGACCTAAGGTCAAGGTCAGGTGGTAACCCAAGTAGGGCATGTTGCATATGGGAAGACGTGTCTCGAAGAGACAAACACATTGATGTCTGTTTTACTTCTGTGTCTTCATTATGTCGAGAGTGATTGACAAAAAAGTGATGGTGACCTCGCATGACCTCAAATGACCCAATAGGGGTCACTGAACAAAACTTACACTTAGATCATCAAGAATATCCTATAATAACATGATCCAGAAGTAATTAGACTAGTACCATGCATATCCTTGAAATAGGAAGCATTTGTATATTTCTCCATTGACATAATATGGGGAGGTTACGAAATTGACCTGACCTTAGGTCATCGATATCAAAATTCCGAGTTATAAGAATTGTAAGTACTGATGGCCTCATGACATCCTGTAAGTTTCAACCTGATCGGTGAAAAACTCTGGCTTTGGCACAACTGCAAACATTTTTGGTGGTGGGTCACTTGACCTGGTCTGGTTACCTGCCCTGAGATGACCCGAGCATATTTTTGTTCTAAAAGTGTGCACAATTGATGTCCTAACAGGTGTATCAAAACCCGGCGGCGCTGCGCGCCGCCGTTTTTTCGCTATCTTTGAAAAACCTGGGGGGGGGGGGGGGGGGGGTTGGAAATCAACCCCCCTGCAGTGCGCGGGTTAAACGCATAAGCTGTCGATAAATCGGTATGATTCGTGTGTCTGACACTTCTAAGTACCTTTTAAGCTGTTTATGACCTTGGGTCAGGTCAAGGTCATCCGAGGTCACGAGGTCAAACTGCAGATTACGGTCATTAGGCGCTGTAACATATGTTTATGGGTTTGTTTTTCGTCTAGAACGCGAAAAATGACCTTTGAACATTCTTTCTTCCATATAAATATAAGTAAAAAGCAAAAATGGAAATGCGTTTTTTATGCATAGTAATGCTGTGAGAAGTGGTCGATTTTTGTCATTTAGCACGAGCCCTGGAGGGCCTCTTATAATTACACGCCCTGGAGGGGGGGGGGCGGATTTCGCCCCCCCTATGATTTCGAAAACCACGCAACGTAGCGACAAGCGGAAAACGACGTTAGATAGCACGAGACAAGCTCTTTCGAAAGTATTTCGTTCATTTTTTTTTTCTCAGGTCTATATTGAGGTCACCAGAGGTCATAAAGGGTCAGATTTTCAAGTTTTCAAGACTTCGCTTCGAACACCCCCAAATATCGCGGTAACTATGATAGTTAGCAGCAAACGAAAAAAAGAAATCGAAAGCCCTTGAAAAATGCAATCGACATGGATGTCCTCAGATTTGAGCTCAGGTCAATAGTTTAGGTTCCAGAGGTCATCAAATGTCAAAAAGGTGATTTTTTTTTTCAAAACTGTTTTTCGCAAATAACGTTTTGCCTAATAAAGATAAATCAATAATGTTTACGCCATCGCGTTTGTCTTGCCAAGGCGCTTTTAATCATATTAATGGTAACCAGGTTAGGTCAACTGAGAAATTTGACCTCAGGTCAAGGTCAAGTGGTGACCCAAGTTGGTCATGTTTCATATTGGGAGACGAGTCTCGACGAGACAAACACATTAGTAACATTTTCTCTTCTCTATCTTCATTATGTCGATAGTTATTGACAAAGAAGTGTTGGCGGTCACGAAATTGACCTGACCTTAGGTCACCGATATTAGAAATCCGAGATGAACAAATTGTTGGTATCTATGACCTTATGAAGTTTTGCAAGATTGAAACTGATCGGCGTAAAGCTGCGGCTGTGGTCCTACTGCAAAAGTTTTGGAGTTGAGGTCATCACGTGACCTGATCTGGTGACTTGACCTGAGAATACCCGAGGCCAAGAATTTTACATAATGTGGGAAGTTCATTTCTAAACAGGTGTGCAAAAAATGGCAGCGCTGCGCGCCGCCGTTTTTACGCTATCTTTGAAAAACCGGAGGGGTGGGCGGATTTCGCCCCCCTCTCCAGGGCGCGTGTTAAAGGTCATAACTCAGTCATTTTTGAAGATATCTACTTTAAATTTAGCACACATATTCACCGCTTACGTTTCGATCACAAATATTCTGTTTTTTTTGATAATTCTGATTTTTTTCTTGAATTTAAAAATAAATAAATATATATTTAGATTTCTCAAAATTTCGAATAAAAAACTCGAAAATCCGAGATAACAGTTTGATAGCCCGGTCTATTTTTAGTAATTTGATTTATAACAATTGAGTTTATCTCAAACATCGTACCTTTGACAGCGTTTTCCGCAAACTATTATTTTGCAACAAAAACCGAAGAACATGACGTCACTCTGACGTCATTCCCGGTTGATCTATCATAGCCTCATATTTTTCCTTTTGCCAACATGTGTAGCATTGATGTGAGAGAAGGTATTGCAAGTT
>JAXIVJ010009609.1:0-5000 GCA_036785665.1 Chirona hameri | reverse complement strand
TCATCACCAAACTTGCAGTACCTTCTCCCACATCAATTCTACACATGTTGGCAAAAGGACAAATATAAGGTTATGATAGGTCAACCGGGAATGACGTCAGAGTGACGTCATGTTCTTCGGTTTTTGTTGCAAGATAATGGTTTGCGGAAAACGCTGTCAAAGATACGATGTTTGATATAAACTCAATTGTCTTACATCACATGACTGACCATAGACCGGGCTATGAAATTGCTGTCTTATAATTTTGAGTTTTTATTCAATTCAAAATTTTGAGAAATCCAAATACATTTGTTTTTGTTTTTACAAAATTTTAAAGAAAAAATCAGAATTGTCCTAAAACCGGATTATATGTGACTGAAACGTGTGCGTTAAATATGTGTACCAAATTTGAAGTCGATATCTTCAAAAATGACTGACTTATGACCTTTAAATGACAAAAATCGACCACCTCTCACAGCATTGCTATGCATAAAAAACGCTTTTCCGTTTTTGCTTTTTCCTTCTATTTATATGGAACAAACAATGTTCTAAGGTCATTTTTAGCGTTCTAGACGAAAAATAAACCTATAAACATGTGTTACAATGCCTAATGACCGTAATCTGCAGTTTGACCTCTTGACCTTGGATGACCTTGACCTGACCCATGGTCATAAACAGCTTAGAAAGGTACTTAGAAATGTCGCACACGAATTATACCGATTTAGCGACAGCTTATGCATTTAATATCGCAATTCTGCGCGACAATTTCATCCATCGAGGCCTTCCGACACGG
Source organism: Chirona hameri (assembly GCA_036785665.1). Lineage (NCBI taxonomy): Eukaryota > Metazoa > Arthropoda > Thecostraca > Balanomorpha > Balanidae > Chirona > Chirona hameri. The sequence continues at coordinate 4,228 of JAXIVJ010009609.1, read as the reverse complement.
TAAAACATTTTGTACTTGACCTGACCTGTGACGTCATCGGTGACCCGAGGTCAACAATATTATGTTTCCCTCGATAAATTTCCCAGGGCTATCGAATGCCGTTTGAATTTTTACATTCGGTCCAGTAGTTCCGGAGATCCGGGGGGTAAAAAAATAGCCCCCCAGTAAGTCGCGTTATGAAATATACCCAGTAACTCGCGGGTTAACAGGGGGCCTGTCAGGCTTCCTCCCGTAGGGCGAAGGTGAAAAAAGCTCCCGTAGGGCGAGAGTTAATATTGAACTGACCTAAAATAAACGAAATACTTTCGACAAAGCTTGTTTCGAGCTATCTAACCCCGTCTTTCCTTTGTCGGTACGTTGCGTGGCTGTCGATATATCGGGGGGGGGGGGGGGGGGAGGGGGTCGCGCACCGACCCTCCCTCCATCATATACTCGGTCGGTTCGAGGTTGGCGCGGACCCCGTCGGTGCGCGTGTTAAATAACCCACGCGTTCTAGGGGCGAAATAACCCACCACGTTCCGAAGTGGTTTGAGTACCCCCTCCAGTTTTAATCGCATAAAAACAAATGTATTTCGGGGAAGCTCATCGCAGAAAGAGAAAGCTCTTCGCAAAATTCATACATTTTCGAGTTAAAAGTAGTCTGTCTTTACGGCATACGAAACAAACGAAACAACTTATCAAACAAAATCTGAAATGTTTGCTTCTGAGTTAATGCCTGATGAAAATAATCCTAGTATCAGTATGTAGAAGTATAAGTATCTATTATCTAGTAGTATCCTAGTATCTAGTAGTATAAAGCATGTAGAACGGTCAGCATCACTCGTCAATGCTTTTTATGCTTCGGTTTTGAGGAACTTTTGATCAGCTTGAAGTGCTGTCAGTATTGTATACCATATTATTTAGTTCTCTTCCGCGTCGACAACTTTTTGTTTTCACATATAGCATGCGCAAATGAGTTTCGGGAAGCCAATTTACTACTTTTACTCAATTGTGCAATGTTTTTCATAGATGGTGTCCGTGAGTACTGTTTGTAGAATTCCGGAGGACCATCGTCGGCGATAAAGTTGAAACACTTGTTGAAGGTTGAATGATTATATTGGAGTAAAGATGCAGAATAAGACAAAGGTGTTGAGTGGCGGCGCGGAACGTCTCGCCGCACACTCCGGTTACGTCGGCGACTGCGTCAGTCGTGTAATCGACGGTTCGAGACAGCGGCCGTTGTCTCGTCGGCTAAGTCTGCAAACTGACTGCCCGCGTGTCGCGGCGCCGTCCCGGCACTCGCGCGCGATATCGCACGTGGTCGTGGAAACCGGGACATCGGACACGTGGGCATCGGAGTAGAAGTATCACACACGTGGCGCCATAAAACAGCGACAGGGAGAGCATTCAGCGGCGGGGCGGCAGAGGCGCCTTTTCTCGCTAACACAGCCCGATTTTTCGACATCCCACGAGGAAAATCTAGTAAGAAAGCGAGAAACTATTCTAACACAACGCAATATACCTACGCTAACACCCGCAATGCACTAACAACTAACTGACGCGCGCTGTCAGCCGGGGACAGGATTGTAACACAGCGTCGACCGCACAGATGGAGGCAATCGAGTGGAGCTGTAAAGTCTCACAGCTCGGTTAGCAAGCAATTACTACATCGAACAGCAGACGCGGCGCAGCACAGTTACTACCCAATAACTACCCAGGGCAGCAGACGCGGCGCAGCACAGTTACTACCCAATAACTACACAGGCAGCAGACGCGGCGCAGCACAGTTACTACCCAATAACTACCCAGGAAGCAGACGTGGCGCAGCACAGTTACTACCCAATAACTACCCAGGGCAGCAGACGCGGTGAAGCACGGTTACTGCCCGTCGGCGTCACACTCAAAGCGTCAGAGCCGGGCGACAGGCCGCTTGTAACGGCCGGTGGCCGTTGTCACTTCAACGACGCGAACTCAGCCATCTGCCTGGCATCGTCTCGGTTACACGGCCGACCGGCCAGTGTCCACGCGGCAGGTTGTTGTCCGTCACCAGCACAAGCTCGCCGACCTTGATGTTGGCGGTGTCCTGGAACCACTTGGTCCTTGTCGTCAGCGAGGGTAGATACTCGTACCGCCAGCGTCTCCAGAAGTGGTCCAGCAGCACCTGCGTGTGCTTCCGCCGCCGCCGACTGCAGAGATCTCCGTCGGTGAACACTCCCTCCCGGAGAACACAAAACTCCCGGAGGCAGCTGTGGCGAGGCTCGTCCCATGAGGAAGTGGTTCGGTGCGTCAGCGGCTCCTCCAAGTCGTCGGGTCGGTGAACACTCCCGGAGGCAGCTGCGGCGAGGCTCGTCTCATGAGGAAGTGGTTCGGTGCGTCAGCGGCTCCTCCAAGTCGTCGGGTCGGTGAACACTCCCGGAGGCAGCTGTGGCGAGGCTCGTCTCATGAGGAAGTGGTTCGGTGCGTCAGCGGCTCCTCCAAGTCGTCGGGTCGGTGAACACTCCCGGAGGCAGCTGTGGCGAGGCTCGTCCCATGAGGAAGTGGTTCGGTGCGTCAGCGGCTCCTCCAAGTCGTCGGGTCGGTGAACACTCCCGGAGGCAGCTGTGGCGAGGCTCGTCTCATGAGGAAGTGGTTCGGTGCGTCAGCGGCTCCACCAAGTCGTCGGGTCGGTGAACACTCCCGGAGGCAGCTGCGGCGAGGCTCGTCCCGTGAGGAAGTGGTTCGGTGCGTCAGCGGCTCCTCCAAGTCGTCGGGTCGGTGAACACTCCCGGAGGCAGCTGCGGCGAGGCTCGTCCCATGAGGAAGTGGTTCGGTGCGTCAGCGGCTCCTCCAAGTCGTCGGGGTCGGTGCTGACCTGCGTCAGCGGGCGGCTGTCGAGGAGCGCCTCCACCTCAGCGACCACCGTCTGTAGTGTCTCGTCGTCTGTCGCTCGGTCGCCCATCACGGTTGACAGGGCGCGTTTGACCGACCGCACCAGGCGCTCGAACACACCGCCGAAGTGCGGCGCAGCAGGCGGGTTGAATTTCCACTCTACACCTTCCTGTGACAGGGTGTCGGCGATGTTCGCTTCGTTCCACTGCTGCAGGGATTCACGCAACTCTCGCTCCCCGGCAGATTCGTCCCGTTATCTGAGCACACCAGCTTGACCTTCCCACGCCTCGCCATCATGCGTCGCATGGCCATAGTGAAGGCGTCCGTGTCCAATGAGTGCGTGAGTTCGATGGGAACCGCCCGTGTAGTGCCATAATGAAGGCGGCCGTGTCCAGTGAGTGCGTGAGTTCGATGTGAACCGCCCGTGTAGCGCCATGATGAAGACGTCCGTGTCCAGTGAGTGCGTGAGTTGGATGTGAACCGCCCGTGTAGCGCCATGATGAAGGCGGCCGTGTCCAGTGAGTGCGTGAGTTCGATGTGAACCGCCCGTGTAGCGAGACACGTGAATAGGCAGCCGAACTTTGTCTCCCTCTTGCGGTGTTTTTCACTGCCATGGGTCCGAAGAAATCCACGCCCACCTTCGCGAATGCTGGTTCCGGCTGGCCGACACGGAAGGTTGGCAGATCACCCATCAGCGGCGGTTTGGGCTGGGCTGACCGCTTTCGGCACGTCATGCAGGGTCGAGTGTACCGCTTACTGCTTAACCCGCGAGTTACTGGGGGAGGGGGCTATTTTTTGCCCTCCCACCTCCCGTTATTTTGCAATAACTCCTAAAAGAACAGAGGTATTGTCACCAAAATTGCAGTACCTTCTCTCACATCAATTCTACACATGTTGGCAAACGGAAAAATATGAGGCTATGATAGGTCAACCGGGAATGACGTCAGAGTGACGTCATGTTCTTCGGTTTTTGTAGCAAAATAATGGTTTTCAGAAAACGCTGTCAAAGGCACGATATTTGAGATAAACTAAATTGTTTAAAATGAAATTACTGACAATAGAACGGGCTATCAAACTGCTGTCTCGGATTTTTTAGTTTCTATTTAATTCAAAATTTGAGAAATCCAAATACATTTGTTTTTGTTTTTATAAAATTTTCAAGAAAAAATCAGAATTATCCAAAACCTGGAATATGTGTGATCGAGACGTATGCGGTGAATATGTGTACCAAATTCAAAGTCGATATCTTTAAAAATGACTGAGTTATGAACTTTAAATGACAAAAATCGACCACTTCTCACAGCTTTACTATGCATAAAAAACGCATTTCCATTTTTGCTTTTTACTTCTATTTATATGGAACAAACAATGTTCTAAGGCC
>JAXIVJ010009608.1:0-50326 GCA_036785665.1 Chirona hameri | reverse complement strand
TTGCCTGGCTGCGACAGTGATGCCAGCCTCACCATTACCCAATCCTGAATCATATGAGAGAAAAAAGACTGAAACATCACTGCAACTGATGTTTTGTTTTGCAAGCAACCAACTGAAGGACAAAGTTCAATCTCTTTTAAATGTCTTCCTCATCAGTACCAGTACCATAGGCATTGATGCAGGGGGAAAGCAGGGCAACAATTGCCCCTGGACCTCAGACTGGTCACTGGTGACTCCCTGAAAGCAATACAAATTGAAATGTGATATATTTAGGGTTGGAAAAAATTGCATTAAGTTGGGGAAAGTCCTCAGATTTGCACCAACTCCAAATATGAATATTTGTTTGACAAATCCAGTTTCCTCATTCCTACAAAACAAAATTATGCATAGTTAACATTTTCCCCCAACATATTTGTTGCTGTTTTTGCTAGTCATGATACTGATATGGCGACTGACACGTCATTACTTGAATTTGCTCCAACCTGTGCCCATCAACCACAGTATTCCTAAAGCCAATAGAAAGTAAAATATCCCAACGTGAATTTAATGCAATTTTTAAACGTCAACTTAGAATACCAGCTTACCTACCCAAATGTGGCCAGATCCGTGTCACAAATTCCACATTCCCCTCTCACGGCTCCCACACAAGAAAGGGGCTCACAAACGGGGACAAGGGATGTCATCGCTATCTCAGTACTGTGACATTTCTAGTCCCATTACGTCATAACTCTCAGCCAATAGGATAGCGATTCGAGGCCCGACTTATGCACGTCAATTTATCCTTAGAAAACAGACGCCCACGAAAACAGACCAATGCGACCAATGCGAGGTTGATCGCGTGGCCTTGTGCATATCTTGGCTATATTGAACTCGGCCTAACAGGCTTCCCTTTAGGCCATCCCCTTCTTCAAAGTACCGTGCTTCAGCCTTTCCCCTTTGTTGAACATCATGACAGTGCAGGCTCTCACAAAGTACACTAGCATTGGTCGAGAACCCGACCAATCCTCTGAAGGGGAGTTGGCACTGCGCTTTGACGGACGCCAAAACACTGACGGATCCGCCAATCTGCCAGTATTTTGGCGGACCGGCGGGTGCCGGAACCCTCGCGCGGTGTGAACTGAGCGAAACACGCGTCTGCCAACCGTCGAAGTGCCGGATCGCAACAGCTGATTGCGGCTGGCGTCCGCCACTTTGAATGTTCAGCAGTGTTGGAGATTTGGCGTGTGGAGGATCCGTCGGTTTTGTGTTTGGTGTGTGCTAGGATACTGTATTTAAGTTATTTTTGCAACAATTGCCGCTCTGGTGTGGTATTCAAGTCGTTTTTTGGAGAGAAGGAATAATCTGTGTTATGGTGCGCACATAACTTTGTGATTTTTTTTTCTCTCGTAAGTGAAGTTTATAAACTGAATGGCATGGAAAATCCATCATGATTTGTTGTGCACTGGTGGCACATGGTGGCTAGGTGTTGGGGTGATTTTTTGCACTAATGTGCCAATTGGATGGCACTTCAAATGTTAGGATTTTTTTTTTTTAATAATAAATTTAGTCCGAATGTTTTGAATGGATGGATTTCCGAGGTCAGTCCCCGCGCTAAGCATAGCTTGTTGCACAGGTCCTGACCTCACCACCCGATCGCGCAATTCTTGTTGGCCGGCAGAATTTAGAGACGAAAGTTTTACGTGCCCGACATACCTGGACACGGTCCGCCCCGCTGACTGACGTCACCTGACCTTGAGTGCGACCGCTGCCACCGGCCGCAGGCCATCCCAGTCAGGAGCAAATAGCGAGCGCCGAAGCGACTCGACCCCGGGCTGCCACTACCGGGATAGGTCAGAAGTCCAGCGCTCTCCCACTGAGCTACAGGGGCGGGTAAATTAAAAAAGAAAAGAAAAAAAGTAGGATGATTCTGTAGACTACCAGGATGACATTATAACATCAGGTTGTGTGATGTCCCTGCTTACAGATAATGTAACATCAAAAATAAAGCTGGAATTTTATGTTTTGACAATGTTGCGACAACATTGTGAATTTTGTGGAGAACAAAGTTGGGTATTGGTGGAGCAGGCGTCACACTTCCATACACAGCACTGTAGGTGTGTCCTCTATCACCCTGGGTAGTGTGACAGGCCTGAACAAGTGGCGGGAGGTGCAGCAAGCTTGCTGACGTCACTGGAGGGTATTTTTCATCCTGATCAAACTTATGTGGTACAATTACCAAAATTGAGTATATTTACCATCTTACTATGATTAATGAGCGACCATGTTAGTCACATTAGATATGCTCGTCAAATGTAACATAACAATGTCAGTCAGGTGAACTATGGTAATCTGGACCCATTTTTGGAACACTACCCAAAAATGGAAACAGTGCTTCCAAAAATGGGTACGCTACTTCCAAAAATGGGTACTCATTCCAAAATTGGGTACGGAAATCGACCTTCATGACTAAATGTGATCCACACATTGATGGTGTGTCAACGCATTGTGCCAATGACGTCATCAAGCTCAGTACTTGATTCTATTGACAACATGTGCATTACAGAAATCCATTGTGTCTTCCAAATTTGATTGAAATTGCACAATCTCAGGGCGACAAAAAAAGTGTTGCCTGAGATCGTGCAACTTCCAATAAAATTTGAAAGAAACCTTGGATTTTTGTAATGCTCATGCTATCAATAAAGTCCAGGGTGCTGAATCTGATGACGTCATTGGCACAATGCGTTGGCACACCAATCAATGTGTGGATCACGTTTAGTCATGAAGGTCTATTTCCATACCCATTTTTGGAACGAGTGTACCCATTTTTGGAACGAGTGTACCCATTTTTGGAGCGAGCATACCCATTTTTGGAAGTAGCGTTTCCATTTTTGGGTACAGTGTTCCAAAAATGGAACATTCCAAAAATGGGTCCAGATTACCATAGTTCACCCAACTGAATGTTGACAATGTTTTGAGTGTCAAGGTAACATAACAATGTTCCTTGAGCTTCCCAGAGGCCCTCTGGTCTGTCCAGGGACCCTCCAGCCTGCTCATGGGACCTTTCGACCTTGTAAGAGACAGTGCTGGCTGTTTTGTTGGCTTGCTTACTTGCTCAGGGGTCCCTCCGACATGCACACTGCACAGGGAGTTCCAGGGGTTTCCAATTGATATTTCACTAGGGCCATCAATTTCTAACCCGATTCCAGGGCACTCATTCTGAATCTGATTCCATTGATTTCAATTTGATTCCACTCTGGATAAAAATGTCAGATTTTACACACATTTTGTACAAACGACTCAAAGGACACAAATAGCAATATTAAATGTATTACACAGGTATACCTGGCAGGCACCTGGGAATGCTGGCGGGGCGCCAGCATTCCCAGGTGCCTGCCAGGTATACCTGTAATACATTTAATATTGCTATTTGTGTCCTTTCTGTAATACATTTAATATTGCTATTTGTGTCCTTTGAGTCGTTTGTACAAAATGTGTGTAAAATCTGACATTTTTATCCAGAGTGGAATCAAATTGAAATCAATGGAATCAGATTCGGAATGAGTGCCCTGGAATCGGGTTCGAAATTGATGGCCCTAGTGAAATATCAATTGGAAACCCATCTGGATTGGCATGAAATTGTAATTGATTCCGCTGAAACGGAATCAAGCACAAGTCTGCTTTGGGCCCTGTGGTCCGATTTTTTTCTTAATTTTTCTGGTTTTCTGAACAGAAAATTAATGAATTAATAGTTGAGGTCGAAAAATTTCCATGGCTATATCTAAAAGCGCATGCATCATATCACGACACACAACAGAGACAGAACTCTTGGATTTGTATCCAGGAGAGGCTCGGGCTGAGAAAAGCCCCACCCATGATTGTTGTGAAACTAATTTTTGTCTAAGTTGTAACTGAACCAGCCCCAAAGTGTTACATAGTGGATTGATTCACTCCGGACTGCATGCTCGGGCTGCTCGGTGCCCCCTCCGGGCAGCTCGGCGCCCCTGTTCGGACTGCATGGCGCTCCCGGGCCGCTCGGCGTCCGTCCCTCCCTAGGCAACTCACAGCCCCTCTGCGGTTCGCTCGGCGCACTGTCCGCGTAGCTCGGCGCCCATCTCCGTGCCGCTCGGCGCTCCTCTCTGGGCGGCTCGGCGCCCCCGCCGGGCGGGGGGGGGGGGCGCCGCTGGGGGATCGCCGCCACCCCCGTCCTCTGTGCTCTGCCCTTGCCTTGCCTTGCCTTGCCTTGCCTTGCCTTGCCTTGCCTTGCCTTGCCTTGCCTTGCCTTGCCTTGCCCTGCCCTGCCCTGCCCTGCCCTGCCCTGCCCTGCCCTGCCCTGCCCTGCCCTGCCCTGCCCTGCCCTGCCCTGCCCTGCCCTGCCCTGCCCTGCCCTGCCCTGCCCTGCCCTGCCCTGCCCTGCCCTGCCCTGCCCTGCCCTGCCCTGCCCTGCCCTGCCCTGCCCTGCCCTGCCCTGCCCTGCCCTGCCCTGCCCTGCCCTGCCCTGCCCTGCCCTGCCCTGCCCTGCCCTGCCCTGCCCTGCCCTGCCCTGCCCTGCCCTGCCCTGCCCTGCCCTGCCCTGCCCTGCCCTGCCCTGCCCTGCCCTGCCCTGCCCTGCCCTGCCCTGCCCTGCCCTGCCCTGCCCTGCCCTGCCCTGCCCTGCCCTGCCCTGCCCTGCCCTGCCCTGCCCTGCCCTGCCCTGCCCTGCCCTGCCCTGCCCTGCCCTGCCCTGCCCTGCCCTGCCCTGCCCTGCCCTGCCCTGCCCTGCCCTGCCCTGCCCTGCCCTGCCCTGCTGTCGTTGGCGGTGACGTTTTTGTATGCGTGCTTTTTAGGTCTGAACCATTTCTAAAACTTTCAGGAACGTCTCGTCCGCCCATTTCCGGACCCGCTCAGTTCCTGCTGCCCTGGCGGCTTCCGATGTCCATGGCATGCTCAGGACGTCCGCCTCGATCGCTCCCGCCGCCGGTGGCTGACCGCTCCTGCCGACGGTGACCTGACCGCTCCTGCCGACGGTGACCTGACCGCTCATGCCGCCGGTGACCTGACCGCTCCCGCTGCCGCTGCGGTTCCTGCCGCCGTCGAGAGCCGGCTGGAGCCTGGACACTTCACTTCCGCGGACATTCCTATAGTGTTTGAGAACGTCGATGAGTTGGTGCAGCATTTAGCCGCTCCGTCAGTATCCATCAAGCTCCTCTCAGCAGTTGAAGGCAGCAGCAGCAGCGCGTCACGCAGCGCCAAAAACGACGAGCGAGCGAGTCGCCATCTGTGGAGCGTGCCAATCCAAGCGTGGTATAGTCCAGTGTTGTGCTTACACAGATGCACCAGTGGTATAAATACAACAACATTGTTCAACATGCTCATTTGAAAATGTCCTTTCTTCATAAAACAACCAGACTATGAACTGATTGACATTTATTTTAGATATCGACTTCAAATTTGGTACACATATTCACCGCACACGTCTCGATCACATATATTCCGTTTTCTTGATAATTCTGATTTTTCTTGAAAAGTTTGTTTAAAAAAAAATGTATTTGGATTTCTCAAAATTTTGAATTAAAAAAACTCAAAAATCCGAGATAGCAGTTGGATAGCCCGGTCTATTGTCAGTAATTTGATGTTAAACCATTAAGTTTATATCAAACATCGTACCTTTGACAGCGTTTTCCGCAAACCATTATTTCACTCTGACGTCATTCCCGGTTGACTTATCATAACCTCATTATTTTCCTTTTGCCAACATGTGTAGAATTGATGTGAGCGAAGGTACTGCCAGTTTGGTGACGATACCGGTGTTCGTTAAGGAGTTATTGCAAAATAACAGGAGGGGGGGGGGGCAAAAAATAGCCCCCCAGTAACTCGCGGGTAACACATCAACCAAACGTCAACATACAAACAAAATCCCACAACAAAAACGCAGTTATGAATATAGAGCGCCACTTTCGGCACCTACATTTGGAAGCCTGGCGCATCCGCTAGCTCGGCTGGCGGATCTGCCAATGGCTACCATATTTCGACTTCGATCAGTCGGCCTGGCGTCCGGCAAAAGGACGGATGGCAGATGTCTTTTGGCGTCCGCCACTCTCACTGTGAACTCCGCTGAGTCTGAAGGCGTTTAGTTGTTAGTCTCGTTCGGAGATAAAGGCGTGAAGCGGATGGCGTATACTGGCGTATACTGTTATTAAGTTACCTTGACTGACGCTGGACGCGAGGCAACGAACGACAAAGGGATCGTCATTACCAGACCCTAGCATCTACTGCATATTAGTAAAGTAATCTTGCCTAGCATGACGTCCACGTCCGGGGAACGACGCTTTGAGACCAGACTGGTTATTGATTCGACACTGATTGAATCAATTGGAATCGTTCAATCAAAATGCATTGAATCAAACAAAACATAATTGATTCATCACCAGATCTTTTCAATTCATGAATCGTGATTGAATCAAAACCCGCATCAAATCAAGACTGATTGAATCAAAAGCTTTAACGATTCAAGTACACTGGTAAATTGTGCAAATACATGCAGTCCCAGTGGCTACATTAATTTATACTGAAATACTATTGCTGTAACAATGTTTTAATGATCATATATATGCATGTTTCCATTTGTATTGATTTGACATAAATTCGCCTCATATATTTAAATGTTAAATCAAACGTGAATCAATTAAAATATGTTTTTATTCTTTGAATCGGAAGGAATCAATTCAAAAAATTGTATCCGTGAATCGAACGGTGATTGAATCATTCAGCTTCCAAAATGAATCATGATTGAATCGTTCCAAAAAAGTTGAATCAATAACCAGTCTGTTTATTTGGAACCCCTATTCTATGCATCCCCTTGGCGCGACTATTCATTCTTTATCGACTAACACGCTAAACACATGATCGTTGTAGGGTATATTTGTATCGATACATCAGCATAATTTTCGCAATTTGTTCACACCGCAAAAGAGGTGTCTGTGACCTAGTTCCAATGACGTTATGTAACCACGCTTCCTAGTCCCAAAAGCTACCAATTATATATGGCCTTGGAATCACACTCATAGAGCACTAACATCAATGGTATTATATCATGGATGAGAGAACGACAATTTCACATTTCAAAAGTAAGCCAATGGGCTGTGACCGGCGAGCGACCACGGCAGGTATCTTCATTGATAATTGTTCATCGGCCGCGTGCGACGAAGGTGCCCGGCGCAAACACGCACGTGCCCTGTAGCACGCGCCGGAAGTTGGCGGCCGCTGGGTGGGGGATCCTGCCAGGGTGATAGAGGACGATCCTGCTGCGTCCACGGTAGATAAAATACTGCTGCGTCGGGGAGTCGAGTGGGAACAGGGGGTGTGGGAGGGCGTCGCGCTGCGTGCAGGGCTGAGTAAACGACGTCTAATATAGATCGGGCCTTTTGAACTGTCTTGATTCGAACACAAGCTATTTCGGCTTTAACATGCCTGGAGACGATGCGGTGTCAGCAGTCCCAGTTGCGCCTGTTGCATTCGACGCCCGAATCATCACGGAGTTCGATGGTACGACCGACGTGGTGCTCGCGGGCCGAGCTGCTGTGTGAGCATCGTGGAGTTGCAGCTGTCACAGTCCTTCCCCTGCGTCTAACCGGCGGAGCATTTGCCGTATGGTCGCAGCTGCCAGCCGAGGAACGCGGCTCGCTGGATCCCGTGCGAACTGCCCTGTTCGCAGCATTTGCGCTCGATCAGTACGCGGCGTATGATGCGTTTTCAAGCAGGCGTCTTCAGCCAGGTGAGTCTGCTGATGTTTATTTGGCTGACCTGAAGCGGCTGGCGACTCTCCTCGGCGGTGTGCCGGACTGCGCACTCGCCTGCGCCTTCGTCGCTGGCCTCCAGTGCTGCAGATGGCGGTGGATGGCCAGCCGTGTGATGTGCTGGTTGACACCGGTTGTATGGACAACATCGTGCATGAAGGGCGGTGTAATCGGTGGACGCCGCGTCGCGTCGTTATGACGACGATGGGAGGCGACACGCTCGAGTGCCGGGGCGCCGGCCAGGTGACAGTAGTGAGCGCGGGGCGCCCGGCGACTCTCGGCCCTGGTGGTGGCGGTCCGGCCGATGGGAGTGGACTTAGTGATCGGTATGAGCGGCATCGCTGCTCTGGGCGGTATGAGCGCCCGGACGCCGGCGGACGTCCGACTTGGCCCCGCGGCCAGTGGAGCGGCTGGGCAGCCCCCTGCGACCGGTGGAGCGGCTGGGCAGATCACCGCGGCCGATGGAGTGGCTGGTGGAGCGGCTGGGCAGCCCCCTGCGACCGGTGGAGCGACCGGTGGAGCGACCGGTGAAGTGGCTGGGCGGACCCCCGCGGCCGGTGGAGCGGCTGGGCGGCCTCCCGCGGCCGGTGGAGCGGCTGGGCGATATCCCGCGACCGGTGGAGCGGCTGGGATGACACTGTGCGTGGACGAAAAGGACTTTAAGGCCGAGTTCGACCCCCACAGTCGTGCGTGGACTGTCGCATGGAAGTGGGCGGACGGCGTCGGACCAGCGTGCCTCGTCAATCGCGTAGCCGAGTACCGGGTGGCCTCCTCCGCGCGACAGCTCTACGATGAGGAGCTGGAGACCTGGCTGCGGAACGGTTGGCTGCGGCCGTACAACGAGGCCGAAGACGGGCCGCCGCTCGGGCTGGTCCCCCTGATGGCTGTGCCTCAGGCCAGCAAGGTGAGGCCAGTGCTCGACATGCGTGAACTTAACAGCCACGTGGTGGCGTACACCGCGGACGCCGATGTGTGCGCTGAATACCTCCGCAAGTGGCGCCGCCACGGCCGGCGAGTCGCCATCGTGGATCTCCAGCGGGTCTACCTGTAGCTGCGGCTGGACCGGCGCCTGTGGCCGTACCAGACGGTGATAATCCGCGGTCAACGGTACTGTCTGACGCGGCTCGGATTCGGCCTGAATGTGGCGCCATCTGTGATGAAGGCAGTGGTCAGGACCGTCCTGTCACAGGACTCCGAGGTGGAACGGGCCGTGTGCCCGTACGTAGATGACCTGCTTGTGGACGAAGAAGTGGTGAGTGCGGAGCGCGTGGTGGAGCATTTCGGTCGCTTCGGGCTGGAATGCAAGCCGCCGGCGCGAGCGGAAGACGGGACCTGGATGCTCGGTCTGCGCGTGCAGCAGGTGGCTGGCGAGCTCCTGTGGTCACGAGACAGCACCATCGCCGCGCCGCCGGAACGCGTCACTCGCCGCGGAGTGTTCGCGGCAGCCAGCCTGCATGGCTGAAAAGGCGTGCGAACGCAGTGACCAGCGGCTGGGATGACGTCACGGATGACGAGACCCTGCACGCCCAGATCATCCACGTGTGTGAGCGGCTGTCAGCCGCAGACCCAGCGCGCGGCCGGTGGTGCTGGACAGGAGACCGCGCCATCGTCTGGACCGACGCTAGGTCGATCGCGGCCGGTGTCATCGTCGAGACGCCGGATGGCGGCGTAATGGAAGATGCTTGTTGGCTGCGACCTGAGGGATCTGCTGCAGATCACATCAACATGGCGGAGCTGGACGCCGCCATCCGCGGGCTAAATCTGGCCATCGCCTGGGGGGCGAGAGAAGTCGACCTGAGAACGGACTCGGCCGCGGTGCATCGCTGGGTCGTCGACGCCCTGAGCGGCCGCGCGCGCCTCCGAACGCGCGCGGCTGGGGAAATGCTCATCCGTCGACGCGTGGGCATCATCCGGCAGCTTGCAGAAGTGCTGGAGCTGAGCGTGACAGTCACGCTAGTCCGCTCTGAGAAGAACCCAGCTGATGCGCTGACGCGTGTACCTAAGGCGTGGATGCGTGACGTGGAGGTGACGGCAGGCACGCCGGTGGGAGCTGAGGAGGCCGCCCCAGCGGTAAGGCAGCACGTCGCCCCGGGGAGACGGTGGCGGCTGTCTGTGGTGCGACGCGCGCTAACGTCACCGAGGGAGACACGCTCAGTGCGTCGGTCCGGGCGGCGCACGAGCGGGCGGGCCACCCCGGCATCCGACGGACGTTGTTCTTCGCGCGCCGTGACGTGTCGTGTGACGTCACGCGGGCAGAGGTGCGAGCGGTGTTAGAGAGATGTGACGTGTGTCGCCGCATCGACCCGGCGCCGGTGCGGTGGCGGCGTGGCCGCGACGTGGGAGCGCGTCGCCATCGACGTCACGCATTATCAGCGACGGAGCTACCTCTCTATTATCGACTGTGGGCCGTCGCGGTTCTGTGTGTGGCGCCCGCTGCGCCACGCCGATGCCAACGAGGTCGTCACCCACCTCGAGCAGCTCTTCCTCGAGCGTGGGGCGCCAGGGGAGATTTTGATGGATAATGACACGGTCTTCCGCAGTCAGCGGTTCGCTGCGCTCGCTGCCAAGTGGGGAGTAGAGCTGCGGTTTCAGGCGGTGTACGAGCCGGGAGGAAACGGGATTGTGGAGCGTGTTCATCGGACTGTGAAAGTGATTGCCGCCCGGAAACGCTGTTCGATCCCGGAGGCTCTACATCTGTACAATGTGACGCCCCGTGACGGGAGTGACGGGGCGAGCTCCCCTGCCGGGGGACTGTACAGATATGAGGTGCGAGACTGTGTGCGGCCGGCCGCTGATCAGCCGGATACGCGCCGGAGCTGAGCCGGACATTGCGCCGCCCGGCGCCGCCGTGACCTACGAAGTGGGCGACGCTGTGTGGGTGAGACGGCGGGGAGCGCGGTGGACCGAACAGTCTCGGAGGGGGTTGGTGACCGGTATTGTGTCTACACAGGTAGTGGAAGTGGACGGACTGCCATGGCACGTACGGTGTCTCCGACGGCGCCATGACGGTGTGGCGACAGGCAGTGACTCGCGGACGAGTTCTGACAACCGTGACAGTGACGAGCCGCCACTACGTTCCGGTGCACGGCGACCGAGAATCGGGTAGCGAGTCGGGTAGCGAGTCGGAAGCGAATCCACCGGAGCCGCCTCTGCGACGGAGTGAGCGTGACAGGCATCCTCCGCAGCGGCTGTGCTGTGAAGACTACGTTTGAATTTGTGTTGTGCGCTAGTGAGTTGATTGGGGTTTGATGTTTAGTTGATGTGTATCATCTTTGAGATCATGGGGTGGATGTATTGAGAATTGTTCATCGGCCGCGCGCGACGAAGGTGCCCGGCGCAAAAACGCACGTGCGCTGTAGCACGCGCCGGAAGTTGGCGGCCGCTGGGGGTGGGATCCTGCTGCGTCGGGGCGTCGGGGAGTCCTCTTATACGGCCTTGGGGGGAGTCGAGTGGGAACAGGGGGTTTGGGAGGGCGTCGCGCTGCGTGCAGGGCGAGTAAACGACGTCTAATATAGATCGGACCTTTTTAACGGTCTTGATTCGAACACAGTATCGCAGGTGAATAACTCTTGATCTATCATCGTTACGGCCGTGTGCTGCACTTCGGGCGACGCAAAATGTCTTCAGAAATACTTTGAGGACCATATCAGGCACCTAAACAGTAACAATTTGGTAAAATACGCATTTAGCAGCCGGCGTGATCCCCGCTACCACCGCAGCGCGTGCATTAGCGGACGGCGCGTCGTGTACGTTTTTAGTTCGCAGTTTCGCCGCAAGGTGGCCACCACCCAAGCGCGGTGTCGCAAGGATCAAAGGATGCCGCGGGGTGGGAATGGGAATACGCCATGATCGGAACCGTGGACCCTGTGGAGAGGCTATTTCTGCTAGTGGAAAATCGCAGAAGCGGCGAAAGCGCTAGTGGATGTGTTTCAATAGTGGCGCATGAGACAAATAAAACTGAAATGAAAACAAACAGATGTGATGTGCCCCTGAAGCAGTCTGGAAGTGCTTCTGTGAACGTGTGTGAAAACAGCGACAGATTCACATTCACATTCAGCGACAGATTCGCGGACCCCTCAGAATCATCTACAACTCTACAGAAAGATAGACAAGAGCATGTAAATCAACATGGTGAAATCTGTTTCACCCTACATATGATAGTTTGGCGTCTAAACCAAAAATAGAGTTCGCCAGCGACATATTCGAGTTTTGGCGGACCCCTTCGATTTTCATGAAAATCGGTGTCCAGATAGAGTTTTAAGCGTTAATGAACGTGGTGAAATCCGTTCCACCCTACATATGACAGTTTTGCGTCTAGACGCCAAATAGAGTTTTTGAGTTTTGGCGGACCCCTTCGAATTCCATGAAAATCAATGTCCAGATAGAGTATCAGGCGTAGAATAACATCGTGAAAACCGTTTCACCCTACATATGATAGTTTGGCATATAGACGCCAATAGAGTCCGCCAGCGACAGATTCGAATTTTGGCGGACCCCTTCAAATTCCATGAAAATCAATGTCCAGATGGAGCTTCAGGCGTAGATTAACATGGTTAAATCCGTTTCACCCTACATCTGATAGTTTGGCATCTAGACGCCAATAGAGTCCACCAGCGACAGATTCGAATTTTGGCGGACCCTTTCGAATTCCATGAAAATCAATGTCCAGATAGAGTATCAGGAGTAGAATAACTTAGTGAAAACCGTCTCACCCTACATATGATAGTTTGGCATATAGACGCCAATAGAGTCCGCCAGCGACAGATTCGAATTTTGGCGGACCCCTTCGAATTCCATTAAAATCAATGTCCAGATGGAGCTTCAGGCGTAGATTAACATGGTTAAATCCGTTTCACCCTACATATGATAGTTTGGCATCTAGACGCCAATAGAGTCCACCAGCGACAGATTCGAATTTTGGCGGACCCTTTCGAATTCCATGAAAATCAATGTCCAGATAGAGTATCAGGAGTAGAATAACTTCGTGAAAACCGTCTCACCCTACATATGATAGTTTGGCATATAGACGCCAATAGAGTCCGCCAGCGACAGATTCGAATTTTGGCGGACCCCTTCGAATTCCATTAAAATCAATGTCCAGATAGAGCTTCAGGCGTAGATTAACATGGTTAAATCCGTTTCACCCTACATATGATAGTTTGGCATCTAGACGCCAATAGAGTCCACCAGCGACAGATTCTAATTTTGGCGGACCCCTTCGAATTTCATGCAAATCAATGTCCAGATAGAGTATCGGGCGTAAAATAACTTCGTGAAAACCGTTTCACCAAACATATGATAGTTTGGCATATAGACGCCAATATTTAGAATGGGCGTATATGCCGCCAGCGACAGATTCGAATTTTGGCGGACCCCTTCGAATTCCATGAAAATCAATGTCCAGATAGAGCTTCAGGCATAGATTAACATGGTTAAATCCGTTTCACCATACATATGATAGTTTGGTATCTAGACGCCAATAGAGTCCACCAGCGACAGATTCGAATTTTGGCGGACCCCTTTGAATTCCATGAAAATCAATGTCCAGATAGAATATCAGGCGTAGAATAACTTCGTGAAAACCGTTTCACCCTACATATGATAGTCTGGCATATAGACGCCAATAGAGTCCGCCAGCGACAGATTCGAATTTTGGCGGACCCCTTCGAATTCCATGAAAATCAATGTCCAGATAGAGCTTCAGGCGTAGATTAACATGGTTAAAGCCGTTTCACCATACATATGATAGTTTGGCATCTAGACGCCAATAGAGTCCAGCGACAGATTCGAATTTTGGCGGACCCCTTCGAATTTCATGAAAATCAATGTCCAGATAGAGTATCAGGCGTAGAATAACTTCGTGAAACCCGTTTCACACTACATATGATAGTTTGGCATATAGACGCCAATAGAGTCCGCCAGCGACAGATTCGAATTTTGGCGGACCCCTTCGAATTCCATTCAAATAAATGTCCAGATAGAGCTTCAGGCGTAGATTAACATGGTTAAATCCGTTTCACCCTACATATGATAGTTTGGCATCTAGACGCCAATAGAGTCCACCAGCGACAGATTCGAATTTTGGCGGACCCCTTCGAATTCCATGAAAATAAATGTCCAGATAGAGTATCAGGAGTAGAATAACTTCGTGAAAACCGTTTCACCCTACATATGATAGTTTGGCATATAGACGCCAATAGAGCCCGCCAGCGACAGATTCGAATTTTGGCGGACCCCTTCGAATTCCATGAAAGTCAATGTCCAGATAGAGTATCAGGCGTATAATAACTTCGTGAAAACCGTTTCACCCTACATATGATAGTTTGGCATAAGACACCAATAGAGTCCGCCAGCGACAGATTCGAATTTTGGTGGACCCCTTCGAATTCCATGAAAATCAATGTCCAGATAGAGCTTCAGGCGTAGATTAACATGGTTAAATCCGTTTCACCCTACATATTATAGTTTGGCATCTAGACGCCAATAGAGTCCGCCAGCGACAGATTCGAATTTTGGCGGACCCCTTCGAATTCCATTAAAATCAATGTCCAGATAGAGCTTCAAGCGTAGATCAACATGGTTAAATCTGTTTCACCCTACATATGATAGTTTGGCATCTAAACGCCAATAGAGTCCACCAGCGACAGATTCGAATTTTGGCGGACCCCTTCGAATTCCATGAAAATCAATGTCCAGATAGAGTATCGGGCGTAAAATAACTTCGTGAAAACCGTTTCACCCTACATATCATAGTTTGGCATATAGACGCCAATAGAGTCCGCCAGCGACAGATTCGAATTTTGGCGGACCCCTTCGAATTCCATGAAAATCAATGTCCAGATAGAGCTTCAGGCATAGATTAACATGGTTAAATCCGTTTCACCCTACATATGATAGTTTGGCATCTAGACGCCAATAGAGTCCACCAGCGACATATTCGAATTTTGGCGGACCCTTTCGAATTCCATGAAAATCAATGTCCAGATAGAGTATCAGGCGTAGAATAACTTCGTGAAAACCGTTTCACCCTACATATGATAGTTTGGCATATAGACGCCAATAGAGTCCGCCAGCGACAGATTCGAATTTTGGCGGACCCCTTCGCATTCCATGAAAATAAATGTCCAGATAGAGCTTCAGGCGTAGATTAACATGGTTAAATCCGTTTCACCCTACATATGATAGTTTGGCATCTAGACGCCAATAGAGTCCACCAGCGACAGATTCGAATTTTGGCGGACCCCTTCGAATTCCATGAAAATCAATGTCCAGATAGAGTATCAGGCGTAGAATAACTTCGTGAAAACCGTTTCACCCTACATATGATAGTTTGGCATATAGACGCCAATAGAGTCCGCCAGCGACAGATTCGAATTTTGGCGGACCCCTTCGAATTCCATTAAAATAAATGTCCAGATAGAGCTTCAGGCGTAGATTAACATGGTTAAATCCGTTTCACCCTACATATGATAGTTTGGCATCTAAACGCCAATAGAGTCCACCAGCGACAGATTCGAATTTTGGCGGACCCCTTCGAATTCCATGAAAATCAATGTCCAGATAGAGTATCGGGCGTAAAATAACTTCGTGAAAACCGTTTCACCCTACATATGATAGTTTGGCATATAGACGCCAATAGAGTCCGCCAGCGACAGATTCGAATTTTGTCGGACCCCTTTGCATTCCATCAAAATCGGTGTCCAGATAGAGCTTTATGCGTAAATTAATATAGTGAAATCCGTATGAACTACATATGATAGCTTGGCATATAGACGCCAATAGAGTCCGCCAGCGACAGATTCGAATTTTGGCGGACCCCTTCGAATTCCATGAAAATCAATGTCCAGATGGAGCTTCAGGCGTAGATTAACATGGTTAAATCCGTTTCACCCTACATATGATAGTTTGGCATCTAGACGCCAATAGAGCACCAGCGACAGATTCGAATTTTGGCGGACCCCTTCGAATTCCATGAAGATCAATGTCCAGATGGAGCTTCAGGCGTATATTAACATGATTAAATCCGTTTCACCCTACATATGATAGTTTGGCATCTAGACGCTCATAGAATCCGCCAGCGACAGATTCGAATTTTGGCGGACCCCTGCGAATTTCATGAAAATCAATGTCCAGATAGAGTATCAGGCGTAGAATAACATCGTGAAATCTGCATCACCCTACATATGATAGTTTGGCATCTAGACGCCAATAGAGTACGCCAGCGACAGATTCCAATTTTGGCGGACCCCTTCGAATTCCATCAAAATCAATGTCCAGATGGAGCTTCAGGCGTAGATTAACATGGTTTAATCCGTTTCACCCTACATATGATAGTTTGGCATATAAACGCCAATAGAGTCCACCAGCGACGGATTCGAATTTTGGCGGACCCCTGCGAAAGCCATGAAAATCAATTTCCAGATAGAGTATCAGGCGTAGAATAACATCGTGAAATCCGTATCACCCTACATATGATAGTTTGGCATCTAGACGCCAATAGAGTCCGCCAGCGACAGATTCGAATTTTGGCGGACCCCTTTGAATTCCATGAAAATCGGTGTCCAGATAGAGCTTTATGCGTAAATTAATATAGCGAAATCCGTACCAACCTACATTTGATAGTTTGGCATCTATACGCCAATAGAGTCCGCCAGCGACAGATTCGAATTTTGGCGGACCCCTTTGAATTCCATGAAAATCAATGTCCAGATAGAATATCAAGCGTAGAATAACTTCGTGAAATCTGTTTCACCTTACATATGATATTTTGGCATCTAGACGCCCATAGAGTCCGAAGCTGAAGCTGAGTGTGGGTTGACTGACGGACTGTGCTGTGTCGCTGTTCTCAGGCCGTGGGACGCAGGTGACCACTCCTGGCCCGGCGGCAGCTCAGCAGCTCCTATTCATTGGCGCCATCTAAATGTGAGTACCGCATCAGAGGGATGCAACGTTATCCTCACCTCGGCGATACCAGTTGACATGTACACTCATGAAATGTAGCGACATGTACACGCAAGTTCATGGTAGTGAATTGATCGAATGACGTGCGACGCGGCTGATATTTTTGAGTATATATGAAACGCGTGTCATTATGGCGCCATATCTTAGCAGCCAGGATTTGCTGTGAATATTTTTCGTTCAACATTGAAAGTCATGTTAACTACACGTTTAGATGTTTACATACATCAGCCTGCAGTCGACCGTGATAAGTGAATGCTTGACGTCGGTGATTTGTGAATGTGCAGTGTTGCACTGAGCTCCGCCAGACGTGGTACCGTGCCGTGAGCGCCGTGAGCCGCCGTTGGCTGACCGGGGTTCAATCGACAGGCAAATAGGAGGGACCCCGCGGGCGCCCAGCGCGGCTCCGGACGCAGCCTCCCTACCGATCTACCTCCAGCCCAGAGAAACCATCCGAGACCAAACTGTTGTGCTGCAATAGAAACTTTACGTTTGCCGAACGTTGTCGGCATTGTCCAGTGAAGTGATATTAGGTAAGGTTGGCCGCGGCCATAGATTCAGCTACCAGATATTTGTATCAGTTTTCTCAGACGAGATTATCTTGCAGACGGCTAGTCTGCAGCACCCTTTGTTCGGAACTGTGTTAGACTACCGTCGGTAGTTTTCTATAAGCTCAGACCACTTGACGATCTTGTGTTGTGGCGGCACTCCTGTGTTCTTTTCACGGCCAGTAGTAAGCTATGATACCCGAGGCTGTGGAGTGAAGACGTGACGTTCGACCGGCTGTGTGACATGTAACCAGATTTGAAGCGTTGATAGGCGCGCATGATCTGTGATGCTCAGAACGTGTAATAATGACGTTGTTTGGTACCGTTATTGCTAAGAATATACATGGGTCGTCGTAACGGTTGTCTCAATGGTGTGTCTCTTGCGAAGTTAATCGACCAGTCTTGATAAATATGCAGCAATTGTGAGATATGAAGTAATTAGCAACAAGATAAGTGTTGGAATTTGTGATATATGCGCTTGGCGACAATGCAAGTTACAACTGCGGTCATTTCTCGTCGGGGTCTCACGCTGATCTCAACGAGGAACCGAATGACCTCGCCAGTAGCCAGACTAACCCAGAACCTATGGATTCCGAGCCCAAAGCACTACCAACTGAACTACCCGGACCCTCGACGCAAGGATGAGTGGAATGACATTTGTCGTTATGGTTGCTTTTCAAGCGCTACCAGGCAATTTTCACTCACACTCCGAATCATCACCTCAAAAATCGAAGCCACCACTCAGCCCATGTATTCGAGGAATGCTTTGGTCACTGCAAAACGAATACAGTCCGACGCAAAAGTATATCACATAAGACATCAACACCACAATACATATTCCCTCCATCGCGCAGGGCTGCTTTGCAGCCCTCAAGCCATAACAGCATACACAAACCTCACCCATCGGCATTTTTTCAACTCACTCTCTTCACAAAACTCTACCTCTCCCGTTCCACCTCTATTGGCTGGCGGACTCTAATGGCGTTTATATGCCAAACTATCATATGTAGGGCGATACGGATTCCGCCATGTTAATTTAAGCCTAAAGTTCTATCTGGACACCGATTTTCATGGAATTCGAAGAGGTCCGACACAATTCGAATCTGTCGCTGGCGGCCTCTATTGGCGTCTAGATGCCAAACTATCATATGTAGGGTGAAACGGTTTTCACGATGTTATTCTACGCCTGATACTCTATCTGGACATTGATTTGCATGGAATTCAAAGGGGTCCGCCAAAATTCGAATCTGTCGCTGGCGGACTCTATTGGCGTCTATATGCCAAACTATCATATGTAGGGTGAAACGGTTTTCACGAAGTTATTATACGCCTGATACTCTATCTGGACATTGATTTTCATGGAATTCGAAGGGGTCCGCCAAAATTCGAATCTGTCGCTGGTGGACTCTATTGGCGTCTAGATGCCAAACTATCATATGTAGGGTGAAACGGATTTAACCATGTTAATCTACGCCTGAAGCTCTATCTGGAAATTTATTTTCATGGAATTCGAAAGGGTCCGCCAAAATTCGAATATGTCGCTGGTGGACTCTATTGGCGTCTAGATGCCAAACTATCATATGTAGGGTGAAACGGATTTAACCATGTTAATCTACGCCTGAAGCTCTATCTGGACATTGATTTTCATGGAATTCGAAGGGGTCCGCCAAAATTCGAATCTGTCGCTGGCGGACTCTATTGGCGTCTATATGCCAAACTATCATATGTAGGGTGAAACGGTTTTCACGAAGTTATTCTACGTCTGATACTCTATCTGGACATTGATTTTAATGGAATTAGAAGGGGTCCGCTAAAATTCGAATCTGTCGCTGGTGGACTCTATTGGCGTCTAGATACCAAACTATCATATGTAGGGTGAAACGGATTTAACCATGTTAATCTACGCCTGAAGCTCTATCTGGACATTGATTTTAATGGAATTCGAAGGGGTCCGCCAAAATTCGAATCTGTCGCTGGCGGACTCTATTGGCGTCTATATGCCAAACTATCAAATGTAGGGTGAAACAGTTTTCACGAAGTTATTCTACGCCTGAAACTCTATCTGAACATTGATTTTCATGGAATTCGAAGGGGTCCGCCAAAATTCGAATCTGTCGCTGGCGGACTCTATTGGCGTCTATATGCCAAACTATCATATGTAGGGTGAAACGGTTTTCACGAAGTTATTCTACTCCTGATACTCTATATGGACATTGATTTTCATGGAATTCGAAGGGGTCCGCCAAAATTCGAATCTGTCGCTGGTGGACTCTATTGGCGTCTAGATACCAAACTATCATATGTAGGGTGAAACGGATTTAACCATGTTAATCTTTACCTGAAGCTCCATCTGGACATTGATTTTCATGGAATTCGAAGGGGTCCGCCAAAATTCGAATCTGTCGCTGGCGGACTCTATTGGCGTCTATATGCCAAACTATCATATGTAGGGTGAAACGGTTTTCACGATGTTATTCTACGCCTGATACTCTATCTGGACATTGATTTTCATGGAATTCGAAGGGGTCCGCCAAAACTCAAAAACTCTATTTGGCGTCTAGACGCAAAACTGTCATATGTAGGGTGGAACGGATTTCACCACGTTCATTAACGCTTAAATCTCTATCTGGACACCGATTTTCATGAAAATCGAAGGGGTCCGCCAAAACTCGAATATGTCGCTGGCGAACTCTATTTTTGGTTTAGACGCCAGATTGATGTCAGTGTCATGGAGGCGGAGCCGAAGCTGGCGCAGCGGTGACGTTTATATGAAGTATCAAGTAAAACAGTGAATATTTTCTGACGTCATTGAAAACATGTAAAATGCTCCTAAATAGAATGCGATTTTTTTGTTGTTGCGAAATCAAGCTTAAGTCGAATAATATTATATTTGCATTAAGTAGTTATCAGTCAAACCATATATAACGGAATGTTATTTTTGACTGACCCCTCCTTGAGTACTTTAAAAGTACTTTTTCAAAATTCGGTTTGGGTCCTGACACGATAAACACATGACGAACACATGTTTGGGTCCTTTCCAGATTTTGAAAAAAGAAGTATTTTTTAAAGTACCCAAGGAGAGGTCAGTCAAAAATAACATTACTTAAATAAATATATGATCCTTGTACAAGCACTCCGGAGACATATATAACCGATTTGAATTAAATGCATCTGACGCCGACAAGGGCGGATTCAGGATATTTTAGGAGGGGTGGCCGCAGGCCAATTTAGGAGCGCCTTCCAAAAATCTAGGGGCGCCTTCCAAAGAAAGGGCGCCGTCACTGGCCGGAAAGGGCCGTCAATGGCCGGAAGGGCGCCGTCAATGGCCGAAAGGGCGCCGCCAATGGCCGTAAGGGCGCCGCCAATGGCCGCAAGGGCGCCGTCACTGGTCGGAAGGGCGCCTCGGGTCAAAAGGACCAGGTCATGACCTGTATGACCTGATACTCGGTAAGTTACTTTCAACTGGGCGTCCAAGCGGTCCATAGGGACGCTGCGTGCTCACGGGCTGTCCATCGCCGGGCGCCTAGCGGCGCCAGCAGGCGACAGACAGCTCGTGGGGCGCCCTTCTGGCGGGGGGGGGGGGTGGCCGCGACCGCTGCGGCCACCCCCTGGATCCGCCCATGCGCCGATTAGATGTAGATTTCATGACGTACAATTTGGCTTCCCTGCTGGGGATGCCACGCGCAGTATAGTTATCTTGTTGCAAGGGGTGACACCAGGGTATATTGTATATTGGGTATTCTACCTTGGGTATATTGAAGGTGACACCGCTTATCACGGGGTGACACCGCTTGAGCGCCATATAGGTCGCCTCGTCGGTGCTCACAAAACATTATTTGACGTCAATGGCGGCAGGACGCTGCACCAATCAAATTGCAAGATTACAGCTAGCAATAACGCAATAGTTGAAATTTAACAGTCTGTTGGTGGCGTGCTGCGTGCCGTATATACAGCAAACAACTGATTTACGCCAGGCGCTCGCTGCGTTGTGATTAAAACGTCATTATCTCCCATAGTACTACATGAATTTCAGCGAAATTTTATAGGATGACGTGTAACTGATGCAGCATAAGGTACTGTAAGCTTCATGTCGATATCGTTTATGGTTTTTGAGTTATGGCGTAAATCAGTTGTCCGATGTATTTACGCGTTGCGTGCGGGTTTCGATGGCTGACGTTCGTCAAATTAGCAGCATCAGATATCACACTGGCAGTGTGACATTCCGAGGTGTCTCGATTTGCCCCAAATTTTGCATACAGGACCTCCTCGATGCGCTGATTCCGAAAATTTGCCTTTATAGGGTGGTATTTTTTTCGTTTGCGGGTAAAGGTCGCCGTCCACTGCGCACACACGCCTAGCGCCCTAACGGCCGAATTTCAGGACGCGCCGACTACGCGCGTAGTACCGGCCTAACGACCGAATTATGCGCCGAATGTGAGACGCCATGGCTGACCAAAAGTGTGTTAAAATGCAAAAGTTTTAGGTATTACTGAACTAAAAAATCGCCGACAACGCGACGAAAAAGGCAGCTGAACACGCCTAATCGCGCATTCGGTCGTTATGCGACAAGTCAGCGCGCTTCCCATAGGCCCCCAAGTTAAATTCAGCCGTTAGGCGATTATAGGCGAGCGCAGTGGACGGCGACCTCAGCCATGCGCTTGAGCGCGGCGCCGACGAAGGAGCCGGGCACCGCCAGTGACGTCATTTGGTGGTCTGCCGAGTTCATGGTCAAATGGCTCGTGTCCTTACCTGTTACCGGCTATAGGGCCTTGTCTTGTTGATGGGCATGTAAACAGATTGGCGTACGGGCGTACGCCGACGAGGGAAGCTGTGACCCTGGCTGTGACCTGGGAGTCTGTCAGTATTTTATCTACGGTGGGAGTCTTCATCATTATTTGGTCATCCATTATAATTGTACACCTCTGTATTGAGTAAAACGTATTGAGGAATCATAGACATGATTTATTGACTTAGGTGCTGGATGCTTTTACTGAATGGTAGCATTTAGCTCTGCTCTCTGGTTACAAGATCAATATAACCATAATGGATGACACCAATACTGCACCTGCAATGAAATTGAAATCAAGATTGAGCCAGGCTCCAAGTCGTCACATTTCTGTATTACAGAATGGCCAAGAAGCAAATGTAAGTTTCAAATGAAGGATTTGGACTAAGACCTGTTGGCTGTTGTATTCTGCATAAGTATGATGAAAATAAGCAGCAAGATAATTAAAATTAGGTACCTACCCACCTATTTGCTGATCCACCCCAACCCAGTGATGACAACCAGGTTGTTTAGCACTTATTCATGATTATAATAAGTGTTAACCTAACTCATAGTGCTGAAAAAGATGATTTAGTAAAGGCAAACAAGATAAGAAGCTTTTGGCTTGCACCTATAGGAGGACCCAAACAGAAGCAAGGAGATTTTTTAGTTTCCGCCATGTAGATGAATGAAACTGCTTGACAGAGTCTGTCGTCATGTCTCCTAATCTGTCCTCCTTCAAGTCTTCTCTTGCTTTAACACTGGGAGACATCTTTTCCACTTTATGGATTGATATATGACCTGTAATCCATCACATCCTATCAGTTCATTCCAAACCCCTAACAGGAAATGTGCCCCACACACACACTTCAAACAAGCTGCAGAGTTATGGGGTTAGAAGCACCCTGTTGTAACCATCCACTCCTTCCACATCCTGATCCTGATCTTGTTTGTCGACCAGGACATTCCTGCCATATTTCTCTGCGGTACCTGTCTGCCTGTCTTCTAACTTTGAAGTTTATGAATTATTTTCTGCCGCTTTAAATTGGACAAATACTGTATTCACTGTAATGTTGCTCATGCAGACCTTGCTCATCATAGTTCAACACAATGTACACTCGTAATGAGGCTGGCACGTCTTTTGCTTCTGGGTTCCTCTACTTCCTAACCATATGTAATCCACAGTCTATCAGATAAGGAACCCTACCAGGTAAGTTAACCAGGCGAGTTACCCTTCATCAGCTATGGCTGGCATCAGTTCGCTGATGAAGGTGCAAGCTGAAAGCTTCTGATCTGTTTTTTTCTTTACTAAATCAGCTTTTTGGGGACTATGAGTGTTAGGTTAACACTTATTATCATTATGTCTCAAAAGTCAAAACAGTGTTAAAAGCCATTCAAGCTTATTCTTGATTGGTTTACCTTCCTCTTATGATTCAATTTTGGGTTTGTATGCCATACTGTATATATCTGTGTTGTTTATGACTCAGGTTAGGTGCAGTGTTAATGCTTTCATCCATAGCCACCTTTCTTCCCCGATCTTGGCATTCAGTTAGGGTAAAGGTCCAATTGCAGGTCACAGGCACCAGACTTTTCATGACGTTAGAGGTGCATTTGTACTTTAGTTTGTCAGTATTGTCTATATCACCAATAGCGCAAAAGTTGGTATTTTGTTGTCATTGGTGATCAGATCAGAAACCCTTCTGTTTACCCTATCAAGGCTACTCTTCTCTTTATTTGAATGTTTTTGTTGCTCTGATATTATTAGATGTTAGGTACTATTCACTATGTTATGTAGCTTTCTAATCTAATCCTCATTATATTGACAATAATTGTTTTTAGAAGATGGCAATCATTATCATTGCTGTTCCCTATATTGCTATGTTGCCTACCTACCTATCAATGATCAATGTTGGGATTTTGAGAGATGTATCAACCAGGGGTGTCACAACTAGGGAGCCTGGGAGCAGCCCCCAGGATTTATCCAGCCCCCCCCAGATTAGTAGGATTTTAACATTATCCCTATGTAATGGGGGAAACACCTGGCTGCCCCAATCACTTAGCTCCCCCCCCCCCCCCCCTAACAACTGGCTGGCCCCCCACTCAGAATTTTGTGGTGATGCCCCTGATCGCAACAACTACCTGTAGTTGTGGGATGACTTACTAATTTATCAAGTAGGAGAGAATTAAGTAAAAATGTCCTCTTCTTTCTCTTAGTCCTTGTGGTTGGAATTGGTTATATTGAACATGACCCTTTAAAGGAAATAGTTCACCTTTAATTTTTTTTACCAAACACAATTTGATTATATTTTTTAATCAAATTTCTTTTTATATTGTCAAAAATGGCCTTATATCGCGCCGATTCAGGACAGAAGGCCGTAAATTTGTATTGTTTATCAAAACTATATGCATACTCTCTGAGTCAGAGTCCTGACGTCACGCGAATGTAAAAAAATGGTTCAGCCAATCAGATTCGAAAGTAGTCGCGTAATGATAGACTCGCATTGGAGATCTGCCAACCTGCGGCCGGCGGTTCGCTTCCTAGCACTAGCTGCAAGCTGATTGGCTGATGGTATAGCCTCTGCCCGGGCTAGAACTAGTACAACATTCTTTCGCCAGCACCGCATTCCTTCACATTAAAAAAATAAAATATTCGGCTGGAGAGTCTTTTCAGCCAAGAAAACTTGCAGATAGGGGTTTCCCAACAAGGGCTACAAAACTGCTATCTCGTTTAAAACTAATGTTGAAGGTGAACTATTTCCTTTAAAGGGAGTGTGCCTACTGTTTTGGAATGTAAACAATATTTTTCATACGGTAAGTAGCTATTGGTTTGATTGTTGTATATGATGAAACTTTTTTTACTTTTTACTTTTACTTACTTTTTACTTTTTTTTTACTTTCTACTCTTTTTGCTTTTTTTTTCTTCTTCGGTATCTATTAAACGATCGTCACTATGGTGATGTTATGTAAAACGGCGCACATAAGACAATACAATTACGGTCACATCATGCAAGATAGAAAGACAAGTTTTGCACAGCACGTTCTTGCCACTGTGAACTTTATTATGTGCAAGTTTCGTAGCTCTAAGCTGATATCTTCTTCAAAAAATGGCCATCGGCCATCATCGAAAAACATGATGGCCGTCCAGTTTCTGTTCGGCTGTTGCTGCCAGCGTGCACAAGCTGTTTTGTTTAATTGCTATTGGCCGGCGCTAACAATCTGCTAGCAGTTTAATCGATAGTTGCAGTGCTTCTAGTAGCGGAAGCCCTCTGGAGTCTACCCGATAACTTTTTGCTCCCAGCAAGTTCCTGGAGTCTTTGGAATATCTCAGCAACTAGGGCGAATCTGGAGAAACGAAGTCATGGGTCAATTCAGAAAATTATGCTCTACAGACCAGTGTCAATAACCCCAAATAAGCGATGTGGGTAGGCACACTCCCTTTAAGTTGTAATATTCTTCAACTTTTAAAATGTGTTGAATATTAATGACTTATTCGTCAATTTTCCCAGGTTTTCATGCTTTTCATCAATGAAGATGAGAAGGAATCGCTAGAAGAGCTGATGTCTACTGCATCATCTAAATTTGGTTTTGCTGTGGAGAGACTGTTCACAGAAAAAGGAGATCTGATCACTGATCCTGCTATTATCAGGTAGGTACCAGCTGTTCAGTTTGGTTCTTGATCTGCCATAAAAGGTCATCAAGTTCTGATCTCACAGTTACACAGTCACAGTATTGGGCTGAAATTATTTGTATGTGTGATTTGAGTATTGGCTGCACCAACAGTGGCTAATCAAGTAGATATCCAGTGAAATGTTTGATTTAACATTGAAGATTGATAACTAATTAACTAACCTTTTTTAGTCATTTTATATTAATCCCATAATACTAAGTGAAACAATGACTATTTTACCTTATCCCTTACCCTTCAGGGATGTTCATATAGTGACAAACTCCATAACTCATTTTCCAAGGATTGTGATATTTAGCTGTCTTACATCACCCCTCACTGTGCTTTGACAACTATCAGCTCACCCATCACCCCCAGGGACGGTGACCGGGTGTACCCTGGCCGGTGAGGAGTTCCATGTCCCCTCACCTCACCCATCACCCCCAGGGACGGTGACCGGGTGTACCCAGCCGTGGCCGGTGAGGAGTTCCATGTCCCCTCACCTCACCCATCACCCCCAGGGACGGTGACCGGGTGTATGCTGCCCCGGCCGGTGAGGAGTTCTGTGTCCCCTCACCTCACCCATCACCCCCAGGGACGGTGACCGGGTGTACCCAGCTGTGGCCGGTGAGGAGTTCCATGTCCCCTCACCTCACCCATCACCCCCAGGGACGGTGACCGGATGTATGCTGCCCCGGCCGGTGAGGAGTTCTGTGTCCCCTCACCTCACCCATCACCCCCAGGGACGGTGACCGGGTGTACCCTGGCTGGTAAGGAGTTCCATGTCCCCTCACCTCACCCATAACCCCCAGGGACAGTGACCGGGTGTATGCTGCCCCGGCCGGTGAGGAGTTCCATGTCCCCTCACCTCACCCATCACCCCCAGGGACGGTGACCGGATGTATGCTGCCCCGGCCGGTGAGGAGTTCTGTGTCCCCTCACCTCACCCATCACCCCCAGGGACGGTGACCGGGTGTATGCTGCCCCGGCCGGTGAGGAGTTCTGTGTCCCCTCACCTCACCCATCACCCCCAGGGACGGTGACCGGGTGTATGCTGCCCCGGCCGGTGAGGAGTTCTGTGTCCCCGGACCCCCGACCACCGGCCACCGCGGCGCCACCGAGTGGGCGACGCTGAACGTCGGGGGCCGCCTCTTCACCACCAGCGTGGCCACGCTGACGAGCACCGAGCCGCAGTCTATGCTGGCCAGGTCAGGTGACTTATTACCAGCACCGAGCCGCAGTCTATGCTGGCCAGGTCAGGTGACTTATTACCAGCACCGAGCCGCAGTCTATGCTGGCCAGGTCAGGTGACTTATTACCAGCACCGAGCCGCAGTCTATGCTGGCCAGGTCAGGTGACTTATTACCAGCACCGAGCCGCAGTCTATGCTGGCCAGGTCAGGTGACTTATTACCAGCACTGAGCCGCAGTCTATGCTGGCCAGGTCAGGTGACTTATTACCAGCACCGAGCCGCAGTCTATGCTGGCCAGGTCAGGTGACTTATTACCAGCACCGAGCCGCAGTCTATGCTGGCCAGGTCAGGTGACTTATTACCAGCACCGAGCCGCAGTCTATGCTGGCCAGGTCAGGTGACTTATTACCAGCACCGAGCCGCAGTCTATGCTGGCCAGGTCAGGTGACTTATTACCAGCACCGAGCCGCAGTCTATGCTGGCCAGGTCAGGTGACTTATTACCAGCACCGAGCCGCAGTCTATGCTGGCCAGGTCAGGGGACTTATTACCAGCACCGAGCCGCAGTCTATGCTGGCCAGGTCAGGTGACTTATTACCAGCACCGAGCCGCAGTCTATGCTGGCCAGGTCAGGTGACTTATTACCAGCACTGAGCCGCAGTCTATGCTGGCCAGGTCAGGTGACTTATTACCAGCACCGAGCCGCAGTCTATGCTGGCCAGGTCAGGTGACTTATTACCAGCACCGAGCCGCAGTCTATGCTGGCCAGGTCAGGTGACTTATTACCAGCACCGAGCCGCAGTCTATGCTGGCCAGGTCAGGTGACTTATTACCAGCACCGAGCCGCAGTCTATGCTGGCCAGGTCAGGTGACTTATTACCAGCACCGAGCCGCAGTCTATGCTGGCCAGGTCAGGTGACTTATTACCAGCACCGAGCCGCAGTCTATGCTGGCCAGGTCAGGTGACTTATTACCAGCACCGAGCCGCAGTCTATGCTGGCCAGGTCAGGTGACTTATTACCAGCACTGAGCCGCAGTCTATGCTGGCCAGGTCAGGTGACTTATTACCAGCACCGAGCCGCAGTCTATGCTGGCCAGGTCAGGTGACTTATTACCAGCACCGAGCCGCAGTCTATGCTGGCCAGGTCAGGTGACTTATTACCAGCACCGAGCCGCAGTCTATGCTGGCCAGGTCAGGTGACTTATTACCAGCACCGAGCCGCAGTCTATGCTGGCCAGGTCAGGTGACTTATTACCAGCACCGAGCCGCAGTCTATGCTGGCCAGGTCAGGTGACTTATTACCAGCACCGAGCCGCAGTCTATGCTGGCCAGGTCAGGTGACTTATTACCAGCACCGAGCCGCAGTCTATGCTGGCCAGGTCAGGTGACTTATTACCAGCACCGAGCCGCAGTCTATGCTGGCCAGGTCAGGTGACTTATTACCAGCACTGAGCCGCAGTCTATGCTGGCCAGGTCAGGTGACTTATTACCAGCACCGAGCCGCAGTCTATGCTGGCCAGGTCAGGTGACTTATTACCAGCACCGAGCCGCAGTCTATGCTGGCCAGGTCAGGTGACTTATTACCAGCACCGAGCCGCAGTCTATGCTGGCCAGGTCAGGTGACTTATTACCAGCACCGAGCCGCAGTCTATGCTGGCCAGGTCAGGTGACTTATTACCAGCACCGAGCCGCAGTCTATGCTGGCCAGGTCAGGTCATTTGTCATGTATTTAAAAACCATCCACAACGTGGCTATTACGATTCCTGTACATGTAAATGTTTTTTTTTTTTAATAAATATTTGCGGTACACGACACAGTGCAAAACCGTTTGCATAAGTACTGATGATAATAGCTTGACAGACTATGTGGTGGCACTCGCTCACGTGACACATCACGCACTCGTTTATTGCCAATGCGGCTACAAACGCGCGCCTGGACGGAGCGGCTTTCACGGCTGGTGGCAGCGCATTCCACGTGCCGACTGCTCGGTGCGAGAAACTCTTCTGGGTCTGAGCCATTCTACATTTCGGAAGGTGAATATCTCCGGCGTCGACAGCCCTAGTGCTCCTGGCCGATACGTCAGACCGCTTGGTAAACATGTTTCGCAGCGCCTTAGGACACTGCTGACTAGTCAGAGCTTTGTGCACGTTGGTACAGTCGTGTCGGGCGACCAGTGCCTCTACTCTCTCCCATCCGAGAGACGCGAGAGCTGGCGAAATGTGGTCACTACGTCGTACGCCGGTGACGGGCCGAGCGACACAGTTCAAGCACCTCTGAACGCGATGCAGACGGCACTGGGCAGCCCCTCCCCAGGCGGACAAGCAGTAAAGGATATATGAGGAAAAACTTGTGCTTGGACGAGGAGTTTAAGGACGTCAGGAATGAGGTGATGGCGGATTTTATACAGATATACGGTGATGGCATTGCACCTCCGTACCACCATGGATACATGAGGATCCCAGTTGAGGTGCTGGTCGAGGAGGACTCCCAACACTTTGATGGTAGGGGATGGGGTGACGGTCGAGCCAGAGACATTGATGCCAAAATTGTTCGCCATTTTGAGGGAGGATTTTGTACCAATGAGAGCAAAGTCGGTCTTGTCCGGATTCATGTTTAGTCTGTTAGTTAAAACCAATTTTGAAGGCGTTGGATTTACTCCTCGACCCGCATCTTGAGATCAATAGGCCGCTGGGATCATGGAGGGAGTGGTCCAGGAGTTGGGTATCATCGGCGTAGGATAGGAGACGGCCGTGGGGAAGGAAGGAGGACAGATCGTTGACTTATTACCAGCACCGAGCCGCAGTCTATGCTGGCCAGGTCAGGGGACTTATTACCAGCACCGAGCCGCAGTCTATGCTGGCCAGGTCAGGTGACTTATTACCAGCACCGAGCCGCAGTCTATGCTGGCCAGGTCAGGTGACTTATTACCAGCACCGAGCCGCAGTCTATGCTGGCCAGGTCAGGTGACTTATTACCAGCACCGAGCCGCAGTCTATGCTGGCCAGGTCAGGTGACTTATTACCAGCACCGAGCCGCAGTCTATGCTGGCCAGGTCAGGTGACTTATTACCAGCACCGAGCCGCAGTCTATGCTGGCCAGGTCAGGGGACTTATTACCAGCACCGAGCCGCAGTCTATGCTGGCCAGGTCAGGTGACTTATTACCAGCACCGAGCCGCAGTCTATGCTGGCCAGGTCAGGTGACTTATTACCAGCACCGAGCCGCAGTCTATGCTGGCCAGGTCAGGTGACTTATTACCAGCACCGAGCCGCAGTCTATGCTGGCCTGGTCAGGTGACTTATTACCAGCACCGAGCCGCAGTCTATGCTGGCCAGGTCAGGTGACTTATTACCAGCACCGAGCCGCAGTCTATGCTGGCCAGGTCAGGTGACTTATTACCAGCACCGAGCCGCAGTCTATGCTGGCCAGGTCAGGTGACTTATTACCAGCACTGAGCCGCAGTCTATGCTGGCCAGGTCAGGTGACTTATTACCAGCACCGAGCCGCAGTCTATGCTGGCCAGGTCAGGTGACTTATTACCAGCACCGAGCCGCAGTCTATGCTGGCCAGGTCCTTTGCCGTTTACGTTTCTCTGATAGCAGCAGGTGGCGCAGTCGGGTGGCATGGGTGACAGTATGTGTCATGAGATGTCATGACATGGGTGACAGTATGTGTCATGAGACTCGCCGTATGTGGTGGGTCGGCTTTTGTAGTTGGCCTTTGTACTGATTTTTCGCCATACGGCCTGTGCCATTATGATAAATGTTCTCGCTTGAAGGCCTAGCATATTGCTTTGTTAATGTGGTTGTTAGTTGCAATCTGTTTGGTAGTTAACGTGAAGCCGTTGAAAGTTCTATAATCATTATCTGCACAATGTAGTCTGTATTAATGGTCGTGCTGTAGCAACACAGATGTAGTGCTATTGGCATTTCTGTGACAGATCGCATTTGGAAAACTACTTAGTTTAAAAGTCGACATGGAGTGTTGTGGTGTATTTGCAGGATGTTCTCCGGCGGCGCGGAGGGCCTTCGTCCGAGCGACCAGGACAGCTCAGGAGCGTACCTGATCGATCGGAGTCCCACCTATTTCGAGCCGCTCCTCAACTACCTCCGCACGCGACAGCTGGTGCTCGACCACGGCGTCAACCCCGCCGGTACGGGACGGACGGCACGCTGTACTGCGAACCTCGGCTCGGAGCCGGCGGTACCGCTGTTGGGTGTGACCGAGCAGCGGAGTCCGTCTGCCGGTAGATGGCGGAGGTAATGCGTCGGTGTTGCTGATAGATGTCGTAGCTGAGTTATTTTCGCCCTCGGAGTTCACACACGAGCTGTATGCTATCTCCGAGCTGTATGCTTCTCCATTGTCTCGCCGTTCGACTTCACCGCTCTGATGGGTGTTACAGCACCTTAACCCAGCGCCTCGGATACGATTATCCGTCAGGTGCGGAGACCACACCTGAGGCCAAGTGGCGCCCCCCCCCCTGACCGTCTGTCTTCACCCCTCTCTAGGTGTCCTGGACGTCCCCTGACCGTCTGTCTTCACCCCTCTCTAGGTGTCCTGGACGTCCCCTGACCGTCTGTCTTCACCCCTCTCTAGGTGTCCTGGACGTCCCCTGACCGTCTGTCTTCACCCCTCTCTAGGTGTGCTGGACGTCCCCTGACCGTCTGTCTTCACCCCTCTCTAGGTGTCCTGGACGTCCCCTGACCGTCTGTCTTCACCCCTCTCTAGGTGTCCTGGACGTCTTCTGACCGTCTGTCTTCACCCCTCTCTAGGTGTCCTGGACGTCCCTTGACCGTCTGTCTTCACCCCTCTCTAGGTGTCCTGGACGTCTTCTGACCGTCTGTCTTCACCCCTCTCTAGGTGCCCTGGACGTCCCCTGACCGTCTGTCTTCACCCCTCTCTAGGTGTCCTGGACGTCCCCTGACCGTCTGTCTTCACCCCTCTCTAGGTGTCCTGGACTTCCCCTGACCGTCTGTCTTCACCCCTCTCTAGGTGTCCTGGACGTCCCCTGACCGTCTGTCTTCACCCCTCTCTAGGTGTCCTGGACGTCCCCTGACCGTCTGTTTTCACCCCTCTCTAGGTGTCCTGGACTTCCCCTGACCGTCTGTCTTCACCCCTCTCTAGGTGTCCTGGACGTCCCCTGACCGTCTGTCTTCACCCCTCTCTAGGTGTCCTGGACGTCCCCTGACCGTCTGTCTTCACCCCTCTCTAGGTGTCCTGGACGTCCCCTGACCGTCTGTCTTCACCCCTCTTTAGGTGTCCTGGACTTCCCCTGACCGTCTGTCTTCACCCCTCTATAGGTGTCCTGGACGTCCCCTGACCGTCTGTCTTCACCCCTCTCTAGGTGTCCTGGACGTCTTCTGACCGTCTGTCTTCACCCCTCTCTAGGTGTCCTGGACGTCCCCTGACCGTCTGTCTTCACCCCTCTCTAGGTGTCCTGGACGTCTTCTGACCGTCTGTCTTCACCCCTCTCTAGGTGTCCTGGAAGTCCCCTGACCGTCTGTCTTCACCCCTCTCTAGGTGTCCTGGACGTCTTCTGACCGTCTGTCTTCACCCCTCTCTAGGTGTCCTGGACGTCCCCTGACCGTCTGTCTTCACCCCTCTCTAGGTGTCCTGGACGTCCCCTGACCGTCTGTCTTCACCCCTCTCTAGGTGTCCTGGACGTCCCCTGACCGTCTGTCTTCACCCCTCTCTAGGTGTCCTGGACGTCCCCTGACCG
This sequence comes from Chirona hameri, assembly GCA_036785665.1. NCBI lineage: Eukaryota > Metazoa > Arthropoda > Thecostraca > Balanomorpha > Balanidae > Chirona > Chirona hameri. The sequence goes on along the minus strand of JAXIVJ010009608.1, from coordinate 17,730 downwards.
TCTGTCTTCACCCCTCTCTAGGTGTCCTGGACGTCTTCTGACCGTCTGTCTTCACCCCTCTCTAGGTGTCCTGGACGTCCCCTGACCGTCTGTCTTCACCCCTCTCTAGGTGTCCTGGACGTCCCCTGACCGTCTGTCTTCACCCCTCTCTAGGTGTCCTGGACGTCCCCTGACCGTCTGTCTTCACCCCTCTCTAGGTGTCCTGGACGTCTTCTGACCGTCTGTCTTCACCCCTCTCTAGGTGTCCTGGACGTCCCCTGACCGTCTGTCTTCACCCCTCTCTAGGTGTCCTGGACGTCCCCTGACCGTCTGTCTTCACCCCTCTCTAGGTGTCCTGGACGTCCCCTGACCGTCTGTCTTCACCCCTCTCTAGGTGTCCTGGATGTCCCTTGACCGTCTGTCTTCACCCCTCTCTAGGTGTCCTGGACGTCCCCTGACCGTCTGTCTTCACCCCTCTCTAGGTGTCCTGGACGTCCCCTGACCGTCTGTCTTCACCCCTCTCTAGATGTCCTGGACGTCCTCTGACCGTCTGTCTTCACCCCTCTCTAGGTGTCCTGGACGTCCCCTGACCGCCTGTCTTCACCCCTCTCTAGGTGTTCTGGACGTCTTCTGACCGTCTGTCTTCACCCCTCTCTAGGTGTCCTGGACGTCCCCTGACCGTCTGTCTTCACCCCTCTCTAGGTGTCCTGGACTTCCCCTGACCGTCTGTCTTCACCCCTCTCTAGGTGTCCTGGACGTCCCCTGACCGTCTGTCTTCACCCCTCTCTAGGTGTCCTGGACGTCCCCTGACCGTCTGTCTTCACCCCTCTCTAGGTGTCCTGGACGTCCTCTGACCGTCTGTCTTCACCCCTCTCTAGGTGTCCTGGACGTCCCCTGACCGCCTGTCTTCACCCCTCTCTAGGTGTTCTGGACGTCTTCTGACCGTCTGTCTTCACCCCTCTCTAGGTGTCCTGGACGTCCCCTGACCGTCTGTCTTCACCCCTCTCTAGGTGTCCTGGACTTCCCCTGACCGTCTGTCTTCACCCCTCTCTAGGTGTCCTGGACGTCCCCTGACCGTCTGTCTTCACCCCTCTCTAGGTGTCCTGGATGTCCCTTGACCGTCTGTCTTCACCCCTCTCTAGGTGTCCTGGACGTCCCCTGACCGTCTGTCTTCACCCCTCTCTAGGTGTCCTGGACGTCCCCTGACCGTCTGTCTTCACCCCTCTCTAGGTGTCCTGGACGTCCTCTGACCGTCTGTCTTCACCCCTCTCTAGGTGTCCTGGACGTCCCCTGACCGCCTGTCTTCACCCCTCTCTAGGTGTTCTGGACGTCTTCTGACCGTCTGTCTTCACCCCTCTCTAGGTGTCCTGGACGTCCCCTGACCGTCTGTCTTCACCCCTCTCTAGGTGTCCTGGACTTCCCCTGACCGTCTGTCTTCACCCCTCTCTAGGTGTCCTGGACGTCCCCTGACCGTCTGTCTTCACCCCTCTCTAGGTGTCCTGGACGTCCCCTGACCGTCTGTCTTCACCCCTCTCTAGGTGTCCTGGACGTCCCCTGACCGTCTGTCTTCACCCCTCTCTAGGTGTCCTGGACGTCCCCTGACCGTCTGTCTTCACCCCTCTCTAGGTGTCCTGGACGTCCCCTGACCGTCTGTCTTCACCCCTCTCTAGGTGTCCTGGACGTCCCCTGACCGTCTGTCTTCACCCCTCTCTAGGTGTCCTGGACGTCCCCTGACCGTCTGTCCTCACCCCTCTCTAGGTGTCCTGGACGTCTTCTGACCGTCTGTCTTCACCCCTCTCTAGGTGTCCTGGACGTCCCCTGACCGTCTGTCTTCACCCCTCTCTAGGTGTCCTGGACGTCTTCTGACCGTCTGTCTTCACCCCTCTCTAGGTGTCCTGGACGTCTTCTGACCGTCTGTCTTCACCCCTCTCTAGGTGTCCTGGACGTCCCCTGACCGTCTGTCTTCACCCCTCTCTAGGTGTCCTGGACGTCCCCTGACCGTCTGTCTTCACCCCTCTCTAGGTGTCCTGGACGTCCCCTGACCGTCTGTCTTCACCCCTCTCTAGGTGTCCTGGACGTCCCCTGACCGTCTGTCTTCACCCCTCTCTAGGTGTCCTGGACGTCCCCTGACCGTTTGTCTTCACCCCTCTCTAGGTGTCCTGGACGTCCCCTGACCGTCTGTCTTCACCCCTCTCTAGGTGTCCTGGACGTCCCCTGACCGTCTGTCTTCACCCCTCTCTAGGTGTCCTGGACGTCCCCTGACCGTCTGTCTTCACCCCTCTCTAGGTGTCCTGGACGTCCCCTGACCGTCTGTCCTCACCCCTCTCTAGGTGTCCTGGACGTCTTCTGACCGTCTGTCTTCACCCTCTCTAGGTGTCCTGGACGTCCCCTGACCGTCTGTCTTCACCCCTCTCTAGGTGTCCTGGACGTCTTCTGACTGTCTGTCTTCACCCCTCTCTAGGTGTCCTGGACGTCTTCTGACCGTCTGTCTTCACCCCTCTCTAGGTGTCCTGGACGTCCCCTGACCGTCTGTCTTCACCCCTCTCTAGGTGTCCTGGACGTCCCCTGACCGTCTGTCTTCACCCCTCTCTAGGTGTCCTGGACGTCCCCTGACCGTCTGTCTTCACCCCTCTCTAGGTGTCCTGGACGTCCCCTGACCGTCTGTCTTCACCCCTCTCTAGGTGTCCTGGACTTCCCCTGACCGTCTGTCTTCACCCCTCTCTAGGTGTCCTGGACGTCCCCTGACCGTTTGTCTTCACCCCTCTCTAGGTGTCCTGGACGTCCCCTGACCGTCTGTCTTCACCCCTCTCTAGGTGTCCTGGACTTCCCCTGACCGTCTGTCTTCACCCCTCTCTAGGTGTCCTGGACGTCCCCTGACCGTCTGTCTTCACCCCTCTCTAGGTGTCCTGGACGTCCCCTGACCGTCTGTCTTCACCCCTCTCTAGGTGTCCTGGACGTCCCCTGACCGTCTGTCTTCACCCCTCTCTAGGTGTCCTGGACTTCCCCTGACCGTCTGTCATCACCCCTCTCTAGGTGTCCTGGACGTCCCCTGACCGTCTGTCTTCACCCCTCTCTAGGTGTCCTGGACGTCTTCTGACCGTCTGTCTTCACCCCTCTCTAGGTGTCCTGGACGTCCCCTGACCGTCTGTCTTCACCCCTCTCTAGGTGTCCTGGACGTCTTCTGACCGTCTGTCTTCACCCCTCTAGGTGTCCTGGACGTCCCCTGACCGTCTGTCTTCACCCCTCTCTAGGTGTCCTGGACGTCTTCTGACCGTCTGTCTTCACCCCTCTCTAGGTGTCCTGGACGTCCCCTGACCGTCTGTCTTCACCCCTCTCTAGGTGTCCTGGACGTCCCCTGACCGTCTGTCTTCACCCCTCTCTAGGTGTCCTGGACGTCCCCTGACCGTCTGTCTTCACCCCTCTCTAGGTGTCCTGGACGTCCCCTGACCGTCTGTCTTCACCCCTCTCTAGGTGTACTGGAGGAGGCGCGGTATTTCGGCATCGAGTCGCTGCTGGTGCGGCTGGAGGCGCTGGTCGCCGCCAGTCCCCAGTCACCGCCGACCGCCGACCACGCGCCTCTGACCCGCCGCGAGGTGGTGCGAGCCCTGCTCAGCACGCCCAGCGAGGCCAGCCTCCGCTTCCAGGGCGTCAACTTCACCGGCGCTGACCTCTCCAAGCTGGACCTGCGCAACATCAACTTCAAGGTACGCCGGCTTCTGGGCGGCTAATCGCCATCGAATGCTCCGAGCGAACACCGCACTTACCGGAACCTGCTTATAGTTATCGCATTGTGCTGAGTACAAATTCAACATACTTTATTGTTGAGTGCGCACTATTGGGCGCAACATTAACTGAGAGGTCGTCGCACCCTGTTAGCCCAATTATTTCCGGGTGCGCACTAATGAAGCAATGATTGTATTACACAGATATTTCCTTGGCATGTGCGCCATATGACCTTAGTAGCTGCGGCGCCCTAAGACCCCAATCCATCACCACAGGTATTTCCTTGGCCTAACTGTGTGTCTCTCTCGCCGTCAGTATGCGTGTCTGCGGGATTGTAACCTGAACCACTGCAACCTGACCGGCTGCTGTCTGGAGCGGGCCGACCTGTCTGGTGCTCGGATGGACTCGGCGCAGCTCTCCTGCGTCCGCATGCTGTGCGCAAACCTAGAGATGACCTGTATGCGCTCCTGTAACTTCGAGGACCCGGGCGGCACACGAGCCAACCTGGAAGGTGAGACGGTCGGCCGGTCACGAGAAAAGCCAGCCCAGGCATCAAAGGATACATCTGCAGAGTGATTTGTTCTCGGTGACAATTGCTATTCAGTCACCTTTTTTTATTCTATTAATTGTCTGTTTGGCCATTGCTATAAGGTACATGTCATGGCCTGATGGCTCGATTGCTGCTGTCGCCAGGTGCCAATATGAAGGGGGCCATCCTGGCGGGCAGTAACATGTCCTCGATCAACCTGCGTGTGGCCACGCTGAAGAACGCTAACCTGCAGGACTGCGACCTGCGGCTGGCGATCCTGGCAGGCGCTGACCTCGAGGTGAGGTGACGGGGTCGCCAGGAGGCGGTGGCGTGGGGTCGTCTGTGGACGGGGTCACTGGGTGACGGTGCGGTCAGGTGATCAGGGAGGAACAGGTGAGGGCCGCAGCGGGTGCCACCCGGGTCCCACCCGGGTTGGTGGGATGATATAGGGACTGTAGGATCATCGGGAGATGTGAGTCAGGCTACCAGGGTACGACGAGGTCAGGTACCTGGACGACGACGAGGCCGCTCGAGGTTGGCGGTACGGACTACCTGGAACTGCCAAGTTACTGGTGATCAGGTTGTGCTCGACTACCATTCGTTGAGTTAATTTGAGTGAAAATCGACTCACCTCAGATGAGTCTGAGTTCAGTTGACTCAACAATGCTGCGGGATGGAATGAAGAGGCTTATTAGTGGTCTGGATGTGCTCCGTCCAGCTTTGGTTTGCTTGCGACAGCAGCTGATAACATGTAGCCTTGTTGCCCCCGCCCTGGTTGGCGCTCGGCGGTCCGTCCAGCTTTGGGTTGCTTGCGACAGCAGCTGATAACATGTAGCCTTGTTGCCCCCGCCCTGGTTGGCGCTCGGCGGTCGGGTGAAGTGGCATCGCCGGCCGTCGGCTGTGTGTGTCTGCCGTCGGCTGTGTGTGTCTGTACGTTCACCGCGGGCTCTGCCTTAGACTGGACTGGTTGTTCTTACTTCGACGCTACATAACGATCCACTCCATCCACTCTGACCCGCACCACTCTGACCCGCACCACTCTGACCCGCACCACTCTGACCCGCACCACTCTGACCCGCACCACTCTGACCCGCACCACTCTGACCCGCACCACTCTGACCCGCACCACTCTGACCCGCACCACTCTGACCCGCACCACTCTGACCCGCACCACTCTGACCCGCACCACTCTGACCCGCACCACTCTGACCTCTGACCCGCACCACTCTGACCCGCACCACTCTGACCCGCACCACTCTGGACCCGCACCACTCTGACCCGCACCACTCTGACCCGCACCACTCTACCCGCACCACTCTGACCCGCACCACTCTGACCCGCACCACTCTGACCCGCACCACTCTGACCCGCACCACTCTGACCCGCACCACTCTGACCCGCACCACTCTGACCCGCACCACTCTGACCCGCACCACTCTGACCCGCACCACTCTGACCCGCACCACTCTGACCCGCACCACTCTGACCCGCACCACTCTGACCCGCACCACTCTGACCCGCACCACTCTGACCCGCACCACTCTGACCCGCACCACTCTGACCCGCACCACTCTGACCCGCACCACTCTGACCCGCACCACTCTGACCCGCACCACTCTGACCCGCACCACTCTGACCCGCACCACTCTGACCCGCACCACTCTGACCCGCACCACTCTGACCCGCACCACTCTGACCCGCACCACTCTGACCCGCACCACTCTGACCCCGCACCACTCTGACCCGCACCACTCTGACCCGCACCACTCTGACCCGCACCACTCTGACCCGCACCACTCTGACCCGCACCACTCTGACCCGCACCACTCTGACCCGCACCACTCTGACCCGCACCACTCTGACCCGCACCACTCTGACCCGCACCACTCTGACCCGCACCACTCTGACCCGCACCACTCTGACCCGCACCACTCTGACCCGCACCACTCTGACCCGCACCACTCTGACCCGCACCACTCTGACCCGCACCACTCTGACCCGCACCACTCTGACCCGCACCACTCTGACCCGCACCACTCTGACCCGCACCACTCTGACCCGCACCACTCTGACACCGCACCACTCTGACCCGCACCACTCTGACCCGCACCACTCTGACCCGCACCACTCTGACCCGCACCACTCTGACCCGCACCACTATGACCCGCACCACTCTGACCCGCACCACTCTGACCCGCACCACTCTGACCCGCACCACTCTGACCCGCACCACTCTGACCCGCACCACTCTGACCCGCACCACTCTGACCCGCACCACTCTGACCCGCACCACTCTGACCCGCACCACTCTGACCCGCACCACTCTGACCCGCACCACTCTGACCCGCACCACTCTGACCCGCACCATCCTGAGTCGACTCTGTGCCGGCTCGAACATCGCGCTGTTAGGACATACCGGGTCAGAGTGGCCGCCGGCGTCTCATGACGTCACACCGCGGAGCCGCCGGCCGTCACATCACGTCACACCGCGGAGCCGCCGGCGTCACATCACGTCACACCGCGGAGCAGCCGGCGTCACATCACGTCTCAAGGCGGAGCCACCGGCGTCATATCACGTCTCAAGGCGGAGCCACCGGCGTCATATCACGTCTCACCGCGGAGCAGCCGACGTCACATCACGTCACACCGCGGAGCAGCCGACGTCATATCACGCCCTCACCGCGGGGCAGCCGACGTCATATCACGTCTCAAGGCGGAGCCACCGGCGCCATATCACGTCTCACCGCGGAGCCGCCGACGTCACATGACGTCACACCTCGGAGCCGCCGGCGTCACATGACGTCCGCCGCGGAGCAGCCGACGTCATATCACGTCTCACCGCGGAGTAGCCGACGTCATATCACGTCTCGCAGCGGAGCCGCCGACGTCACATAACGTCACACCTCGGAGCCGCCGGCGTCACATGACGTCACACCTGTTGTTGTTTTTTCCCCTCCGTCGGCTCAGGGGCCGAACGTAGCCAAACGGCGCTGGAGGGCCCTGGCAGCGTCCGCCAGGGCCGCCACCACGCTGTCGCTCCGCAGTTGGTCCAAATCGGGTGATATGGGTGCCCAGGAGACGAAGCCGGGTCGTCATCAGCGCGGGGGCACCTCCGCAGGTCCTGCGGAGGTGGCAGGATGTGCGGGGGGGGGGGGGTGTCCGCCTCCTCCCGGCAGACGCGACACCAGCCCACCTGGCAGTCCAACGAGCTGCACCGGCGGCAGGCTGGAGGGGGTTCCGGCCAATCCGGTACATATACTGGGCCGAGCCAGACCAGTGGCCCGCCCGGAGCTGGTGCACGTCGGCAGCCTCGGTACGGCTCAGGCCGGTCACCGGCGGCGGCACGCGCGAGCCCATCAGGTCGCGGTACCAGCCCTGGGGCCAGTCCCTCACAGCGCGCGACCTCGCCGCTCTCGCGGCCGCACGGTGGACCGTCCGGACGTCCACCGGCACCTCTCCCTGGGGCAGCAGAGCAGCCTCCTTGGCCAGGGCATCGGCCCTCTCGTTGCCCGCCAGGTCGCATTGGGAAGGAACACACTGCAGGTGCACCCGCCGCCCCCCGCGCCGCGACATCTAGCAAGGCGTGCCAGATGGCGGCCGCCAGGGGCGTGGACTGGGCGGGCGGCCCCATGCTCAGGGTCGCCAACGCCGACCGGCTGTCGGTGCATATCACCACCGGGTCTCCTGGGTCCTCTTCGAGATGTTCAGAGAGGAATTCGAGGGCCGCGTCGAGGGCGAACAGCTCGGCCCTGAAGCTGGAGCATAAGGGAGCCGGCAGGGACTCGCACCTCCGTCTCGTCTCCCTCTGGCCGCACCACCAGCGCTCCAGCACCGCCGTTCAAAACGCCCCCGTCCGCTGACCCGTCAGTTCATATCCATGTGGCGCACTGCGGAAGGGCCGAGAGGCGCTGGTTCGCCACTCTCCTCTGCCTCCTGGAGGAGCCCGCCTTCACGTGGTGGGGAGGCGTGGGCTTCGGCCTTCCGTGGTCGCCGGAGAAGCGGCCCGGACGTCAAACAGGCTCCACATCGCGCCCTCTCCGAGAGGGGGCACCTGGGAGCGGCCGCCCCCGCGCTGTCGCTCTGCACCATCATCATCTCATCATCACTCGCCCCAGGGGCTGCGGATGCCTCCCTGCGGACCGGGCCCGCGCTCGCAGCGCGGCCCCGGCCCGCTGAATGAGTAGTCCGCCTGGCGCCCCCCCTCCCCCTCGCGCCGGGGGCGGGGGGCGCAGACCGGAGGCCTGAGGCCCGCGCACACCGGAGGCGTCTCAAGAACCGGCGTTACCACCGCAACCGTGATGAGCGTAGCCGCCTGCAGATCTTCTGCTGGAATGCTGAGAGGCTCCGGACCAAGTTACCGGAACTCCAGAGCTGGCTCCACACGGGAAACGCGGATATCCTGGCTATTCAGGAGTGCCAATTCACCAAGTCGCCGTTCCGCATAGCGGGGTTTCCAGCCTCCTGTGGTTACCAGGCGCTCCCGCGGCAGGGCCGGCAACGACGCGCCGGCCAAGGGGGGGTGACGTCGCTCTCTACCTGAGAGCGGGTCTACACTTCGTCTCCCTGACAGAGCGCTGGCTGGCCCCCGCTGACGACTCCACGGAGGTTTGCAGAGTCCGCGTCCTCGGGAAAGCCCACCTGGACACAGTGGCGGCGGATTTTATTTTGGCATGTGGGGGGCAAGACTTCGATCAATTCAGTTCAGGCACGTAGCCAGGATTTTGCTCAGGGAGGGGCCACAATACCTTTTTACCGGAGAGGGGGGGGAGGGGGGGGAGGGGGGGAGGGGAAAGGGGAAGGGAAAGGGGAAAGGGGGAAAGGGGAAAGGGAAAGGGGAAAGGGGAGGGGGGAGGGGAGGGGAGGGGAGGGGAGGGGAGGGGAGGGGAGGGGAGGGGAGGGGAGGGGAGGGGAGGGGAGGGGAGGGGGGAGGGAAGGGGGAGGGGGAGGGGGAGGGGAGAGGGGAGAGGGGAGAGGGGAGAGGGGAGAGGGGGAGGGGAGGGGAGGGGGAGGGGGAGGAGGGAGATGGGGGTGCAGTCAGATATATTTTTCAACTCGATTATTTCCATGCAACGCCCATAGACGTAGTGTTAAAGCTTGACGGAATCCAATTTTATCTAGTGTAAACTGGATCACTCAGTGTGTGTGTGTGTGGGGGGGGGGGGGGGATGGGGGATGGCCCCCCGTGGCCTACGTCCCTGATTCAGTTCACGTAGTCATATAGCTTAAACACAGGTTGAAGGAAAATTAAAGGAAATAGTTCACCTTGGAAAATTTCCCCAAACACGATTTGATTATATTTGTAATACAATTTCTTTCCATATTGTCAAAAATGGCCGTATCTCGCCGATTCAGGACAGAAGGCCGTAAATTATTATTGTTTATCAAAACTATATGCATACTCTCTTAGTCAGAGTCCTGACGTCACGGGAATTTAACAAATGGTTCAGCCCAGGGACTCGTGTAAGACAATTTGACTAGGGGGCAGACTTGAGATGACATATTTTCATTTCACGTGTTCTTGTCCACGAACAGTCTCACCTACTCTTGTTTTTCCATAGTCCATTGATATCGTTCCAACGGCAGTAATATTCATAAAATTAATAGTTGTGCATTCAAACAATTGTGTTGAGATGATTAATAAACAGCCAAATTATACATTGTTATTAACCGCCATTGGCACCCCCCCCCCCTTCACGAACTTTTGCAATTGCTCACAACCAATAGCGCTATCAAATTGAAACTTTAAGTACCTTTTCTCACATCAATTTTACGTCTTCCTGTGCAACAATGAAACAATTTCGTCGACAAGAGAATCGTTGAGATATAGCGAATTTAGTGATGTCACTACACACGAGTTGGACGAAAAAATCAGCTAAAATGTAACAGACCGTACAAAGGCCATATTTTGAGAGAAGAAATGTCATACAAACCTCAAAGGATACAAAATGGCAAGGGCTACAAAATGATTATCTGAGAGTTTTTTGTTTTGTTTGACCCCCCAAAAAACTATGTTTAAATGCCCACAAATGATTTTTTTTTTCTCGAAGATATTAACACGCGCAGTGGAGGGTGGGGGCACTTTTGTGCCCCCCCCCCCCCCACATGTTTTTGGCGAATAGCTAAAAAACGAAGCAAAACAGGGTGGTGTGTTTTACGCGACATTAACGACAACTTAACCCGCGCTCTGATTTCCGCCCCCCCCCCTCAGGTTTTTCAAATATAGCGAAAAAACGGCGGCGCTGCGCGCCGCCGGGGTTTGGCATACCTGTTAGGACATCAATTGCGCACACTTTGAAAACAAAAAATAACCTCTGGTCATCTCAGGTCAGTCACCAAGACCAGGTCAAGTGACCCCACCTCCAAAATGTTTGCAGTTGTGCCAAAGCCAGAGTTTTCACCGATCAGTTTGAAACTAACAGGATGTCATGAGGGCATAAGTATTTACAATTCTTATATCTCGGAATTTTGATATCGGATACCTAAGGTCAGGTCAATTTCATAACCTCTCCATAATAAGTCAATGGGGAAATCTACAAATGCTTCCTATTTCAAAGATGTGCATGATATTAGTCCAATTACTTCTGGATCATGTTATTATAGGATATTCTTGATGATCCAAGTGTAAGTTGTGTTCAGTGACCCCTATTGGGTCGTTTGAGGTCATGCAAGGTCACCATCACTTTGTATCAATAACTCCCGACATAATGAAGATAGAGAAGTAAAACAGACATCAATGTGTTTTCTCGTCGAGACACGTCTTCCCATATGCAACATTCCCTACTTGGGGTCACCACTTGACCTTGACCTGAGGTCAAATTTTAAAGTTAACTTAACAAGGTCACCATGTATATCATTCGAATTGTGTTGACAAGATACACACAATGGCGTAGACAGTTTTCCGTTATCTTTATTAAGTAAAAAGTTAATAGCGAAACACGATTTAGCAAAAACTGCATTTTTTCGTTTTTGACCTCTGGAGCTTCAAATGTTGACCTGAGATCAAATTTGAGGACACCGTACCGATTGAAAATTTCACTGGCTGGCGTTAGTTTTTTTTTCATTTGTTTCTAACTAGCATAGTTTCTGAGATATATAGGACTTTCTGGGGCGATGTCCTTAAACAGGAAAACAAAGGAATTTGACCTTTGATGACCTCTGGTGACCTCAATTTTGACCTGACCTAAAACAATACTGAAATACTTTCGATAGAACATGTATCAAACCATCAAATGCCGTTTTTCGCTTCTCGCTACGTAGCGTAGTTTTCGTGATCTCAGGGGGTGGGGGGCGGAAATCACCCCCCCCCCCCCCTGCAGTTCGTGTTCGGCGCAAACGATCCGCTATTAACCCTGCAATGCGCGGGTTAATAGCGGATCGCCCCTGCAGTGCGCGGGTTAATAGCGGATCGCCCCTGCAATGCGCGGGTTAATAGCGGATCGCCCCTGCAATGCGCGGGTTAATAGCGGATCGCCCCTGCAGTGCGCGGGTTAATAGCGGATCGCCCCTGCAGTGCGCGGGTTAATAGCGGATCGCCCCTGCAATGCGCGGGTTAATAGCGGATCGCCCCTGCAGTGCGCGGGGTTAATAGCGGATCGCCCCTGCAGTGCGCGGGTTAATAGCGGATCGCCCCTGCAGTGCGCGGGTTAATAGCGGATCGCCCCTGCAGTGCGCGGGTTAATAGCGGATCGCCCCTGCAGTGCTCGGGTTAATAGCGGATCGCCCCTGCAGTGCGCGGGTTAATAGCGGATCGCCCCCTGCAGTGCGCGGGTTAATAGCGGATCGCCCCTGCAGTGCGCGGGTTAATAGCGGATCGCCCCTGCAGTGCGCGGGTTAATAACGGATCGCCCCTGCAATGCGCGGGTTAATAGCGGATCGCCCCTGCAGTGCGCGGGTTAATAGCGGATCGCCCCTGCAGTGCGCGGGTTAATAGCGGATCGCCCCTGCAGTGCGCGGGTTAATAGCGGATCGCCCCTGCAATGCGCGGGGTTAATAGCGGATCGCCCCTGCAGTGCGCGGGTTAATAGCGGATCGCCCCTGCAATGCGCGGGTTAATAGCGGATCGCCCCGGCAATGCGCGGGTTAATAGCGGATCGCCCCTGCAATGCGCGGGGTTAATAGCGGATCGCCCCTGCAATGCGCGGGTTAATAGCGGATCGCCCCTGCAATGCGCGGGTTAATAGCGGATCGCCCCTGCAATGCGCGGGTTAATAGCGGATCGCCCCTGCAGTGCGCGGGGTTAATAGCGGATCGCCCCTACAGTGCGCGGGTTAATAGCGGATCGCCCCTGCAGTGCGCGGGTTAATAGCGGATCGCCCCCGCAATGCGCGGGTTAATAGCGGATCGCCCCTGCAATGCGCGAGTTAATAGCGGATCGCCCCTGCAGTGCGCGGGTTAATAGCGGATCGCCCCTGCAATGCGCGGGTTAATAGCAGATCGCCCCTGCAATGCGCGGGTTAATAGCGGATCGCCCCTGCAATGCGCGGGCTAATAGCGGATCGCCCCTGCAATGCGCGGGTTAATAGCGAATCGCCCCTGCAGTGCGCGGGTTAATAGCGGATCGCCCCTGCAGTGCGCGGGGTTAATAGCGGATCGCCCCCTGCAGTGCGCGGGTTAATAGCGGATCGCCCCTACAGTGCGCGGGTTAATAGCGGATCGCCCCTGCAGTGCGCGGGTTAATAGCGGATCGCCCCTACAGTGCGCGGGTTAATAGCGGATCGCCCCTGCAGTGCGCGGGTTAATAGCGGATCGCCCCTGCAATGCGCGGGTTAATAGCGGATCGCCCCTGCAGTGCGCGGGTTAATAGCGGATCGCCCCTGCAGTGCGCGGGTTAATAGCGGATCGCCCCTGCAGTGCGCGGGTTAATAGCGGATCGCCCCTGCAGTGCGCGGGTTAATAGCGGATCGCCCCTGCAGTGCGCGGGTTAATAGCGGATCGCCCCTGCAGTGCGCGGGTTAATAGCGGATCGCCCCTGCAGTGCGCGGGTTAATAGCGGATCGCCCCTGCAGTGCGCGGGTTAATAGCGGATCGCCCCTGCAGTGCGCGGGTTAATAGCGGATCGCCCCTGCAATGCGCGGGTTAATAGCGGATCGCCCCTGCAGTGCGCGGGTTAATAGCGGATCGCCCCTGCAGTGCGCGGGTTAATAGCGGATCGCCCCTGCAGTGCGCGGGTTAATAGCGGATCGCCCCTACAGTGCGCGGGTTAATAGCGGGATCGCCCCTGCAGTGCGCGGGTTAATAGCGGATCGCCCCTGCAGTGCGCGGGTTAATAGCGGATCGCCCCTGCAGTGCGCGGGTTAATAGCGGATCGCCCCTGCAGTGCGCGGGTTAATAGCGGATCGCCCCTGCAGTGCGCGGGTTAATAGCGGATCGCCCCTGCAGTGCGCGGGTTAATAGCGGATCGCCCCTACAGTGCGCGGGTTAATAGCGGATCGCCCCTGCAGTGCGCGGGTTAATAGCGGATCGCCCCTGCAGTGCGCGGGTTAATAGCGGATCGCCCCTGCAGTGCGCGGGTTAATAGCGGATCGCCCCTACAGTGCGCGGGTTAATAGCGGATCGCCCCTGCAGTGCGCGGGTTAATAGCGGATCGCCCCTGCTAAGCGATCGCCCCTGCAGTGCGCGGGTTAATAGCGGATCGCCCCTACAGTGCGCGGGTTAATAGCGGATCGCCCCTGCAGTGCGCGGGTTAATAGCGGATCGCCCCTGCAGTGCGCGGGTTAATAGCGGATCGCCCCTGCAGTGCGCGGGTTAATAGCGGATCGTTTGACGTAAAAAAATCAAAATCGGTCGATCAATTTTTGAGTTATATGGATTTTCATTCCAAGATGGCGGCCAGAATCGAGGTCGGCAAAACGATATATTCAGAACCAACAGTCGGATCGGAATGATTCAAACGCCATTCGGTAGACAATGTCAATGTTCATGCCCGGAAACAACTTTGGACACATTGCTGGTGACCTGCGACGTCACAGAGGTCAAATTCCCATAATTGTGACATTTGGCCAGATTTGACCTTCGTGACTTCGTTTGACCTTGAAGATATTGATCGAAGGTCACGAAAAAATGTGAAAATGTAGATCAACATAGCACCTACCTACCCTGTAAGTTTGAACGTTTTAGCTTTCATACTTTCGGAGATCTGGGGGGGGGGGGGACACTAAAGTGCCCCCTCCCTCCACTGCGTGTTAGTGGCATACCCCTCTCTACTGCGCGTGTTTAAATCGTGTTAAATATTAGAGAACCACATATGGGCAAATCTTTTTTTAATCACCATTTTTGACTGACTTCTAAAGTATGGGTAACTCATCCCGTATTTTGTAATATTGTTTTGGGGTTATTTATAACCAGCTGCGAAGAACGAACGTCACCGCTGCATTTCTGAGGTAGAACTGGCCCAGAAACATGCGTTTTATTTATATTAATGAAATTCAAATTTTGACCCTATGTGACCTGACTTTGACCTGAGTTTGACACTAACTTCACTTAAATGAAGTCAGGTGGTAAAATACTATCGAATTATACGTGTAACAACCCATAAAACATATGTCGCATGACTTTCGTATATATTTTGCACATGATGACCTTCTGTGACATTGACCTTGACTTTTGCCAACAATCTTACTTTAGCTCATGCGAGATGTGTATTATACCTTTGAGAGCACTTTGGGTGATCATGGTCCCAATCGAAGGCTTTGAATGGATAGTACCTATGTCCCATACACTCAAATATTTATATTGTGACCTTTCACCTGACCCTGACCTCAATGTGAACCTTTCGAGAATGCTTTAGATGTTCTTCATTGAGAGCTTTCAAATGCCGCTTTGCGTGTCTCGCTGCGATCATTGGTTCGGAAGACCCCCCCCCCCCCTTCCCCACCAGTCAATGGCGTTCGGCTGAGATCCCAGTCAAGGACGGATTCATTTTATTGCCAGAATGGACGTGAGGCTAAATTTCCAAATTTAGCTTGAAAATGACATCTATACCTACACAAAGGCGTACCAAAGGGGGAAAACGGAGTAATTGCCCCCCCCCCCCCCCCCCCCCCCATGAAGGTTCGTACGTGCCCCCTTTGCCGTATGTGGCCCTTTGGAAATAGGGCCCGCAGGGCCCTATTTCGAAAAGTGAATACTTTTTTTAAAGTTGAAAATATGCCTCTAAAAATATAGTGGGCCCAAACCGGTGATTTTTTTTTTGGTGGGGGTACCTTATGCCCCCCTCCCTGATAAAAAGTGCCCCCTCTCGGAGTGAATCCTGGGTACGTCACTGTATCTACATTGAATATACATCATAGTTTTAAAATGCCTACATTTTTTCACTTTATTGGTGTTACTTGCAGGCAGGTTCAAATGAATATGACATGACATTCATTTATTAGTCATGTTACTTGGTTGTTAAGGTTTTGGAGTAATGCCCAACACTAATCCATCCTTTTGTCCAGTTCATCTAAGCTCCAAAATATATGCTGAAAACTGGGAAAGTGATTATCTTTAAAGGGAAATAATGACCTTTTTCCACAAAAATGGAGTTAGCACTTGAAATCGCCAGACGAGACCAAAATATATTGTAAATTCATCACATTTTGCATGAAAACTTACCTACCGAAAGATATTTCAAGTTAAAGTTGATAAGCGTTCCACACTTTTAACGACCGGTACTTGCAAGTACTCATCAAACTGCGGGCTTTTCCCGTATTGTTTTTTAACGCAATGGAGTGCAAAATATATTGTGCGTTCTGCTTGTTGTGATTATATGCCCGGCGATCTTCTAAAACTAACAGCGATTGGAAAAAGTGGCAATCAAATCGGAAGCTCATCGATGCACATCAACGGCGGCATAGTTAGTGGTTGCGACCCTCAATTTGTGAAAGTCGATCATTTGTTTTCAACATTAGGAGTATTGTATAATTTGTCTGTGGCTGTATATAACACTATGCTTTATATTATCATGCAAAATAATAATTTTCCCCCAAAAAACTAACAAACAATAACACAAAACTGGAAATTAAATCGGAAGCTCATCGATGCACATCGACGGCGACCTATTTAGCGTCGGCGATTTGTTTACAAAGTCATTGTCATGCTTCTCGGCGCACTTAACCATTGTGGCGAGTTGTTCCTGATTAGTATACCCAAGTCCCGTAGCAGGCTTTGTTAATGACGTCACTGGTGCCATTCTTGTGTAGCATTGCAAAATATATTTGATTTTGAGTTGAAAGCTAATTAAAGACTTATTCAAATCATTGTTTTTAAGTTTGAATTTTCTTGTTAATCATTATTAAAGGTATTTTATCACTGTATTTCATAGTAGTTGACACTTCAGAAACTTGTGACTTAATAATATTGTATCCAATATGCATTTCCCTCACCTTTTGCTATTGTGGCGCAGTGCCGAGTGCTTTGCGAATACTAGCTTGTCTGGGGTTCAATTCATTCCGCCCTTATTTTATTCGAGTTGGTATAGTTTGCATGTTTTTGTTATTCATGACTTATACTGATAGTCAGTCATGCATCACGGATGCTTCACGGATTGCTTCACGGATCAGAGCGCTGCTCGAACGCACGCTAGTAGCGCTAGTAGCGCTTTCGTTCTCCATGGCAACCAGGCGTGAGCCAATGAAAAGCCAGAACGTATTCCCTTTCTGGCTTTTGATTGGCTGACGCCTGGTTGCCATGGAGAACGAAAGCGCTCTACTAGCGTGTGTCCGAGCAGCGCTCAGTTTGATCGGAAACGTCACAGAGCCTCCAAAAATGCCGCACTCGATGTAAACAATGGCAGGAAGGACGAATTTGTCAATGACCTTCATGAAGTACATAAGGTACTTGTTTTGTATTTTTTCCAAACTTACAACTTTGAATTTGGGGAATAATTTTCTTTAATTCTTAAATTTAAATAAAATAATTGTAAAACCATGACGGTAGCCTAAGAAATTGTTGCTAACAAAATCAAAAGGTCATTATTTCCCTTTTACCCGCGAGTTACTGGGGTATATTTCATAACGCGACTTACTGGGGGGGGGGGGCTATTTTTTGCCCCCCCTCTGATCTCCGGAACTACTGGACTGAATGTAAAAATTCAAACGGCATTCGATAGCCCTGGGAAATTTATCGAGGGAAACATAATATTGTTGACCTCGGGGTCACCGATGACGTCACAGGTCAGGTCAAGTACAAAATGTTTGACCGTGTCAAAAGGTCTCGATGGATGGAATTGTCGCGCAAAATTGCGATATTAAACGCATAAGCTGTCGATAAATCGGTATGATTCGTGTGTCTGACACTTCTAAGTACCTTTCTAAGCTGGTTATGACCTTGGGTCAGGTCAAGGTCATCCGAGGTCACGAGGTCAAACTGCAGATTACAGTTATTAGGCGTTGTAACACATGTTTATGGTTTGCTTTTCGTCTAGAACGCGAAAAATGACATTAGAACATTGTTTGTTCCATATATATATAGAAGTAAAAAGCAAAAAATGAAATGCGTTTTTTATGCATAGTAATGCTGTG
>JAXIVJ010009607.1:37500-50338 GCA_036785665.1 Chirona hameri | reverse complement strand
TTAAATGTTAACATAGCTGGGTTGAGGCCAACAATTCAAATGTCTTCTCATTGGCTAAGACCCATGAGCCTATAACATAAATTATGTAATGATAGTCCACTGAAGTATGACGACAGCCGAGTCGAACCAGAGCACCAGTGACGTCACGCTAATTTGCGATTGGGTGCTAAAATCCCCGGATGACTCTACCTCTCTTATACGGCCTTGCATGTATGCATTATTGTCACGGTAGTAGATAACGACGGCCGCGAATTCCTTGTGCATTTGTGGACAGTAATTATTGATGACAAGGCCGTTATCCGTATACAAATTAATAATTTAAGATTGAGTGAGTTACATTGGTTTTGAACGGTGACGCTGAAATGCTACTTGTGTGGGTAGAGGGCGAACGTTATTAAGTGAGTATTTGTTGGCCTAGCCAAAGAGAAACAATCCTTTCCAAATCAAATACTTTATCACAGATTGATGAGTAACGTGTTCCAGATCAGACAGGTAAACTCACCTGCTTGGCCTCCCCACCTTTGACCACTCAAGGGGTGATGGTACGGTTATCATATCCTGGCAGCGAATACCTGGCCTGTCCAACCAGTTAGCAATTGTATAACTTAATTTTAACATTTTCAAGGATGTGCTCATTGTCTTCCATACTAAGATGACTCAAGTTTGTATTCCTTTGCGATTATCGTGTTTACCAACCTTGACAATAAAGAACCTTATTTGCCTGCTTCTGCTCCTTTCTGACATGAATTCTCCCAAATAGCACTAGTGCTGATCCGAGTTTCAATTTCTGCCAGTGCCTGACAAGCTCTGCCCACTTTGCATACAAAATTGACGTGTCAATGTGTATGTTTATTAAATAGAACCGACACTTACCATGTGAACTGTGTTTATGTGGCGCTGTACTCCTTCTGCACCCCCTGCTGGCCGACCCAGACATGATGTTGGCTGTGGTCTCACATTTTGGTACTGTGTGCATCGTGTGCAATATGGTGTTTAGCCAGCTTTATTCGACCAGCCATGTACCTGCGCATTGTGAGAGGACTGTGTATGTTTATTAAATAAAACCGACACTTGCCATGTGAACTGTGTTCATGCGCCGCTGTGGATGACACTTTATTAGCATGTTCAGTTTTCAGGAGACTGATACTGATTGCTCTCAACATAAACAAGCAATAATTTGACCATATTTATTCAACTGAATGAGTCAAGCTCGACAGATTAGCGCATTACAATTACAACTATACAGGCTGCATAATTGTGCTACAAGCGTTCGTTGATTTACTAATTTCTGAACTGGCAGTGTTGAACAGATACATAAGCTCGTGTGTTGACCTCGCGAGCGCTGGAGAGTGAGGCAACGCACACCTCGACAATGTAAAATCGTCAACGGTTTTTAGCCAATTGAACAATCCCAAAAGAAGAAAACTGAACTAAATCACAGTTTGAACATTGGGCTTATAACACGGGTACCAAATTCATTCACTGTTCTACGGCCGGAGACGTGACTGTTTGCAGTTTACCATAGCAAAGAAGCAACTGATCCAGAGTATGCTGTTCCTCTGCCAAGCCTGGCTCGGCACAGCGCTCTTCCTCCAGCACCTCAGCTGAGCATGGCTGCATAAAGGTAACAATGACCACAAATTGTCAGTATCACATCATGCCTGATTCTGAAGCATGTCAAGTCTGCTTTTACAAAACCGCATGCAAAATATGTGTGATGATATGTCACTAGTATGACTGGCATACCTCAATTGCATACAAATTAGGAATGAGCAGGCATTGAATCTGGAATGTGAAATACACTACCTTTGTATACACTACTCAGCAGGTCACAAATGAAGCTTACATATGCTATTATTTTAGTATGCAAAACAAATAACACAACATGCAACAAAGATCACTTACTCTAGCTCTGTAATGGACCACAGTTACTTCACTTTTCTCTGTCTTTTGGATTTGTCGAAAGGTTTTGATGTTATCCCGCACGATCGTCTTCTTAGCTAGCTGCGTCTTTACGGTGTAGACGAGCGATGGTTCAATAGCTGTCTGGCCGATCACTACCAACAAGTGCGTATTCGAACGCAATCTGGCGAGCATGTTACCTCTTGGCCGCTGCTGAACCCCATCGGAACCTACCAGGGCTCAGCGTTGGGACCCCTGTTGTACTCGATTTATGCCAATGACCTACCTCTGTATGCGAACGATGCGGACATTGTGCAATATGCGGATGACACCCAGGTTCTGATCTCTGGGAGGCCTGGCGATGTTGGTTCCCTTGCAACTTCAATGGAGCAAACTCTTCTACAGCTTTCTCGATGGTTTGGCAAAAATGGACTAAAAATTAACGCAGAGAAAACACAACTTATAGTTCTCGGCTCTCGTCAAAACGTTCAGCGGCTCCCGGCGGTCAGCATCAATTTCATGGGAACCACTATCGTCGGTTCTCCCACTGTGCGGAATCTGGGTGTCGTGTTTGATCAGAGAATGACGTTCTCGGCTCACATCGATGACCTAGTACGACGATGTACCGGTACACTGTGGCCTCAGCCACAGTCGTCATTGCCTGCCACAGCCCACTGTGATCCGACTTGTGGAAGAGCTGGTGATTTCCCTGATACGCTACTGTCTGACCGTCTACGGAGCTACCAACAAAACTCAGCTATGTCGCCTTCAGCGAATACTTACTTTGGAGCTCGAGTCATCTCCGGTCAGAAAGTACGACCACATCAGTGGCGTGCTACGAGAGCTTAAATGGCTCACAGCCGATAATATGTTCTTGTATCACGGCCTCACACTTATGAACAAGATGCGGTCTATATCTGAGCCAGAGACACTTGCCCATGGTCTTATCACCAGACACGACATTCACCATCGCTCCACTACACTCAGAAACACTTTTGAGAACTTTTGCTGAATGCTCTTCCCTGAGAACCCTGCACGGTTTCCATTTCGAGACCTTTCAGTGGATGGTCTCGCCTGATACATCTACATGGTCTCCGCGTTGGTTGTTGAGAGTAAATATGTCTCCAGCTGACACTTTTATGTCTCTGAGACCATCAGGCAGCCAACGAATTAGAAAAGTCTGTCGCGATCGAGGATCGAACCCGCGGGATGTTTTAGCAGTCACCTGTTGAGAACAGTGGATGATCTCCTGAGAGAATCCTGAAATTGAATTAATTCCATGCAGATGGCGCCACCATAGCACTGCAGGTGTCGCTGTAATCGCAACGACAGAAACCGACTTTTATTAAAGTAAACACCGAATAACTATGATTTTTTCGATCGTTTTGATTTTTTAAATATTACTTTCATACCATCATTTGTTAACCAAACAGTATTAATACACGGAAAGTCGGTAAGTATCAACCTCACCCAGCAATTGCTTGGTTGGTACCGTCTTTTTGCTTGTTCTGGTATAAGCCACGCCGTAGCTCAGTGGTAGAGCGCTCGCTTAACATGTGAAGGGTCCCCGGTTCAATCCCGGCCGGCGCCGAGACGTTTTTCAGGCATTCTCAAGCAAAACTATTTAGTTCACGCTGAGAACCTTGACAAAAAAGGATAATCTTGAGACCAAAAGACCCCCTCGAAAGTTCTCGTAAAATGTGACTCTCTGCAGAGACTAAATCGACCCCTGTATGGTCTCTGAGAACTCTCAAGAGTCTCCGATGTCTGTCAGTGTAGGCAGTCGGATCAGCTTGTGACCCCTCAGATAAGATCTGAGTCGGGAAAGCGCAGGCTTTTATACTCTATCGTGACCAAATTCAACGGCCTGCCAGCAGCCATGCGTGATATGCAGTCCTCACTTTTCAAAGGCGAGGTGCGAAGATGGCTATTAAGAAGTCAGTTTGGTGACGATGACTGATATGTCTTTACATAAATACTGTGACACAATGTGACATCGTGCGCCTGCTGTGAATGCCTGACTCCAGATTGTTCGCTGCTGATGCCTTTATGACTCGAGGTGCAGAATAGCCGTGTTTCACGGAGCTACCTCATGATGTGTATACATAAACTCTGACTCAGGAATGGGATAATCTTGTCGAGAACAAACAAATACATATTCAGTGCAAATCGACAGCACTTCAGAACGAAGGGTTGAAAAGTCGAAGTCTAGAACGACCGAAATACTGATGTAAAGATCGTCTCTGATTTTTGTATAATTGGGATAGTGCAAGCAAAGTCGGCGCTGTCTTCTGCACGAAACCCGCATGCGCAGGCTGGACTTGATGATTTCTGAATTTGATACAGATATGAGTTAAGCTCAAATGATCCACATCTTGTTTTAGTATGATTGATATTGCCGGTTTTAGAACCAAATGAAAATAATTCTGGAGGAGATGGAATGCCGTACAGCTCAGATATTTGCTTCCTGAACATTTTTGGAGAAGGTTCAGAGCTGACTATTTCGGGAAGTAGGTTCCATTTTGTAGTTGTGTCAGGAATGAAGGATCGATAGAATGTCGACGTTTTGCTGAAGGTTGTGGTGTTTGTGTTCGCGTTCCTTAGTGTTTGTCCTCTGTCTGCGTGTCTTGTTTGTGGTAAAATGTTTATATGTAGGATAGTATCGTGTCATGAGTGTAAAAGAGTTGGCGATAAAATGTAAGTCGGTGAATTTTGCGTCGAGTTTTCAGTGAGTGCCAGTCTAATTCTTGTCGGAGCTTGTCTGTTGAAGTTCTGAATGGGGTACATAGTCACAAGTCGGGCCGCTCGATGTTGTAGTCGTTCTAGTCTTAATTCGTCGTGTACTGTCAAATGTCCGTCGTAAACAGTGTCACAGTAGTCAAAATAAAATCGGATGTATGTTGTATAAATTGTATTCAGTACACTGTAAACTCATTTCGACAAGGATTCGTTTTTAACCACTAGCGTTTGTCAAAAATACAAATATTTGGGATGTCAGAAAACGAGTTCCTCGTCACTACTCGTCGAATCAACAAGTCAAACGCTATCTTAATACCAATACCTAGTTTTGCATTAGTAATATTGACAAAGAATAGGGAGCCTATTGTAAAAATGACACACATCGGGGGCTGGGTGGCTCAGTTGGTAGAGCGTTAGACTCGGAATACCTAGTTTTGCATTAGTAATATTGACAAAGAATAGGGAGCCTATTGTAAAAATGACACACATCGGGGGCTGGGTGGCTCAGTTGGTAGAGCGTTAGACTCGGAAGTGAGTGCCAGTCTAATTCTTGTCGGAGCTTGTCTGTTGAAGTTCTGAATGGGGTACATAGTCACAAGTCGGGCCGCTCGATGTTGTAGTCGTTCTAGTCTTAATTCGTCGTGTACTGTCAAATGTCCGTCGTAAACAGTGTCACAGTAGTCAAAATAAAATCGGATGTATGTTGTATAAATTGTATTCAGTACACTGTAAACTCATTTCGACAAGGATTCGTTTTTAACCACTAGCGTTTGTCAAAAATACAAATATTTGGGATGTCAGAAAACGAGTTCCTCGTCACTACTCGTCGAATCAACAAGTCAAACGCTATCTTAATACCAATACCTAGTTTTGCATTAGTAATATTGACAAAGAATAGGGAGCCTATTGTAAAAATGACACACATCGGGGGCTGGGTGGCTCAGTTGGTAGAGCGTTAGACTCGGAATCCAAGGGCTCTGGGTTCGAGTCTGGCTACTGGCGAAAGTTATTCGGTTCCCCGCTCCGGAGGGGGTGGTTCCCCTCCTCACCCGCGGCGGCATATAGCTATAGGCTGGACTACGGGGTGGGCGAGAACCCCTCCCCCTCCCAAAAAAAGACACGGATCTGCTCCGTATGTGTATAACATGTGTAACATGTGTATGTGTAAGCCACACGTTTGTTGGCAGAGTCAGCGACACGTTCGTTAAACTTGTGGAAGCACAATTACGTGGATGTCGCACGTTGTTCATAACCAGCACAAGCATATGCCGCGTTAAGCTTCATGCGATAATCTCGTTCGCATTTTGATGACGCGATTTTCTAAGACGTATAGTTATCTGTCATTAATAATTATGCAAATGGTCTCACTGATAAGTTGCTGTTATATTGCCGTTTGATTTATCTCGTAAGTTTCTTGGTTGTTTGGTTTATTTTTTTACCGTATTGTTTTTGCTCTCTGTGTGGTTAACAAGAAAGTATCTCGGTTAGAATCCTTCGCGAATGTTTTTCCGGCATGCTGCTCAGTAGGGCACGCCGGTTGGTCTTCATGGTGCTGGCGTTGGACGAGCCGTGTACGTGTTGTCTTGTTTTAAGTTAATTGTTTTTTCTTCGATATATATCTCGCATCAAGATGTGCAGTTTGCTGGTTGATTGAGTTGAGGTGAACAGAAATCAAGATGAAGCATAGGTATAGTGACAGTGAGGTATAATGTGTCCACTAAGGCCCAGTTCCCGGAGCGTTTCAGCAGACTGGGAAGATGGTAAGCGTTCAACTTCTTGTGTTGATAGTGTTATCGGGTGTTTTCATTTATGCCAATATGTGCATATAATATGATGTGGAAAGTTGATGAATCGTGAGTCATATTTCCTCAGTACGCATGTCGCATGTTACACACCAGGGTTATGACTTATGCTGGTTTTCAAATATACTTCAAGGAGTTTTGTCATGTTTTAGCACTGGGAGCTGCAAACTGTCTACGAACACTTCCTGCGTAAAACTACGATTACAAGGAAGGCTCCTGTAGAAAAATGTTTTTTGGTGTCCTCGGATTTCGGGAAATTTTGATGTAGCGACACCAAATTTGGTACACCGATAGAGCTCGACGTGTGACAGATGATGATGCTGGTCTCTGCTCGATCGGTGCTACGTCGCACGTGCCACGTGCCGCCACGTGGCCACTGCAAAACCTGCTTGCCCAGCCCATAACAGTGGTCGCAGGGCGACCAAACTCGGTGGGTGGGTAGCCCACATGGGTACGGAAAAACAATTTTGGCTGTTTTCTCCGAGGGGGATATATATATATATATATATATATATATATATATATATATATATATATATATATATATATATATATATACAAATACATGTCTGCACCGGGTAAGCACTGCTTTGATTACTAACGTTTGCCTTGTTTCGACACACCGATGACAAAGATCAGCCTTGTTAGACACATGCAGGTACGTGGTTCCAGGGGTCAAAAATAACGCCAACTCGACAACGTCGTTAGTAGCAATTCAGCGTTACACCAAACGAAGATTTGTAGCAAAACTGGCCCATGGCAAGACATCAAAATTGCACTATCATTACTGCGGTATATGCTTGAATGAGTCACTTTCTGTTTGTTGTAGATCCTGTACACTTATGGGGCTGTTTTGTATATTCACGGCTGGTTGATCTCTGTTTTCTGGAGATATTTTGAAAGTAATATGTTGCTAGCGAGAAATGGGAAAAATATCACCACAAGTGGGCAAATATCACAAGTTTCTCGCAAGATCTAGAGACTAAACGTACCTTTTAAGGAAATCTACACCTACCAGAGATAGAGAATTTTGTAGCAAAAAATGCCAACATGAATCGACAGAGAGTGATACAGGTTGTATATTTTTGTATCACGCATAATACGAATAAAGGACATCAAATTGTACTTCAAAATATTCCAATATCTTTTAATAAAATTATTTCAAAGTTATTCTCAGGCCATATTTAACCAAATGAATGTAACTCAATGAAGCGTAAAGACTTCCAGAGTCTGCTTTTTATGGTACCCCATCACTATAAGTTCAAGGTTTCCGAATGGTGACAAAGCCCTCCTTTGACATTTTGGTCTCGCGCTGGTTGGTGGTGTCTCTGTTGCGATAAGATCGATTTGTGGTGCTCCAAGTATCTGTGTTGTTTATCATGAGTAAAGTAAAGAAGGCTAAGTTAACAAACTCTAGAATGGAGATTTTGTGCGGATATCTCACCAAGGATGGAGCTGAGTGTAGTTTTTCATGCCTAAATTATCATCGTCCTCGGCTGCTGAAACACACAAAGAAACATCATCCTGCGGAGTCGGATGTTCTCCTACGTGGTTCTGCTGCCTGGGTAAGTGTTCAGTTATTTGTATTGCGCTAGGGACTAGGGAGCGCTCCCCGGCCGCTCCATAGTATTATTCGTATTTTTCCGGAAGTAGGCAGCGTGACTGTGAAAAACTGTGCTGACGTGGAGACGGGAACGTTTGGGACACATTTAGTGCCTACCTCGAAAACTGTGAGTGCGGAATTAGCCTAAAATCGCTCAACAACTTTGATTTTTCTGACAGACCTCGTCACGCCAGTGACTGTCCTTGCAGTGCCTGTGATGCCATTTATGAAGAGAGGCCATTCTCAAGTCGTCGACAAAACTCCAAATTGAACGAATTTTACGTAACCGTCGTCTGATTCCCGACTTTCTGGACCGTTTTCAAGAAATAAGCAAAATACTCAAAACTATTTCTTCAGCGCATGAGCGCTGCGATGGGCGCATGCACACCGACATCAATCTGCCGACACCCCGTCTCCCCCGTCCCCAATGTCGGCCCGCGCCGCTGCTCGGCACCGGCCCGAATCACCCTCCGTCGAGCCAGGTGCGTAGCCAGGATTTTGATTGGGGGTGGGGCACGTCGGTGGTAGAATCAAATTTAGCTCCTCAACCATATGTTGTTGACCGGAGGGGGGTGGGGGGGGGGGGGGGGGAGGGAGCCGGGTCGTCAGAGAATCTAATTTTATTTAGTGTAAATTTGTTTTGCTCAGAGGGGGAGGGGCATGGCTCCCGTGCCCCCCCCCCCCCCCTAGCTACGTCCCTGCTTCGAGCCGGGTCCGTCGGTCGCCGCCGCAACTGACGACCTTGACGGCGGCGACGCAGGGGAAAGCCTTTGCCGAGACGGATGGGTGGAAGGAAGGTGAAATGGAGGAGAAAATATATTTAGATAGTGGAAGGCAATCAATATAGGCGCAGAATTCGACGTTTAATACAATTTGCTTTCCTTGCCGCAGAGCAGGACATAACTCCAGGAAACTGCGTTTTTTTTAGTACAATAGGTCCTCGAATCGCCAAACATGAACCAAACATGTTCTGCTGCATCTTCTCTACCTGTTGCCATTTTTATGTTAATTTTTCTGAAGGTGAAATGAAGTAGCCCAAATTCGAGGAGAAAATTAATGTAGGGATGGGTTGATTTCCTTCAGACAACTTTGCCACCTGAACCTAAAAATCCTGGCGATTCCCATGATCCAATTACTCAGTTCCACTATTCACGAAACCTTCACCTATACATTTGCCTTTTTCGTTTCCTCAGATGCTGGCGAGACACCAGTCATCACGCATGGAGGAGCATCCAAGTACTGGAGATGCTCCTGTGCCTGCCGAGTCGGCGCAGCAGCCTTTCCCAACTGGGCGTAACAAAGTAGCCCCTGAACATTTGCCTGCAGACGTGCACCCGACATGTGATGATGTTGATATGACCGACAGTGGACCGGCGATTAGCACTGAGACGGTTCGCAACGATAACGGGGGTCTCTGGGGTCACTCACAATGCTGCAGGCGGTTGAGCACTCTGATTGCCTGCTCTACGCTGCACGAGGTAGGCAAGTCCCAAATTACCGGGGCCATTCAATTCGAAGAAGTATATATCACTGCAAAGCAGCTAAAGCAGCAAAAGCAGCTAAAGAAACAAAAGGCAAACATATAAAAATGCGTTCCTTTTTGCTAGTCTTTGGCTACTTCTCATTTCTTGGCGCATTTATTCTTATTTTTAAGCGATCTTAATTTATTAGTGTTTATCCTGATAGCGTTATGACGTGAATACCAACACATCAGAGTGTCATGTAAAATGTTGAATCGTTTTGGGTTTCCTAGAAGTAATATTGTTAGTGCTTGTCCAAGGACCATTCAAACTGGTCTTCGTCTTAAATTTTTTTTTGGATACAAAACTTATTTTCTGACATAAGCTTTTGCACTGCCAATATTTAGAGGTCAGTTTAGGAAATATATCAAACACTTTCACCTGTTTCAAAGACACCCGCTTTCAGTGGGATTATCATTTTTTTTGTTGGGAGAGTTATGGAATCCGGATGCAGAACACACCATTTAGGAAGTTGCATTTTATACTTACTCAACCGCTATCATTCTAGTGTCTAAGTACAAGTCAAAGCACATTTTGTAATAGTGGTTCTGTTCCCACAGCGGTACAAACGCTTAAGGAGCAAAAGATCCTGCCAAAGGAGCTTGGTGTCGGCCTCCCACAAATCAGAGCGGCTCACAGATTCATGCGAGAGCTACCGAACGAGCTGACAGACCCCGAGCTCTACGTGAGGCTGCAAAAACAGGCCCAGTGAGGCGATCCTGCAGCCATACAGTGACATGGTGGCACGGATTTGGATGCTGGCAGCTCCCGAGTGTTGTGGAGAGCATGTGCAGTGTGGTGAAGGACATATTCGGCGAGAACCGCCAACTGTCGCACGCAAGTGCAGCGAAAGAGCTTTGTGTGCGCTGGAATGGACCGGAGCCTGTCTGCGCTGACAAGCTATTAGAGCACGTGCGGCAGCGGTGTCAGAAGGACAATTTTTTGACCGTAGGTCACAGGGACATCGGAAAAGTTATGAAAAGGCATCTTGGTAGAAGGTGTCACCGCGCCCCTGTATATATGTGATATGAATCTGTGATATGAAGTGTATAGTGATGTACGGATGCAGTGCCAACAGTAGGTACCCAATGGGAATTAGTATAATGTCATTCGATGAACGGTTGTGGTGTGCACTTTATTTGGTGTGCCAGTGTGCCACATCCAGTGTTTAGAACTTGAATTCTGCTCCCGTGTGCTATTTATTTTGTCTTGTTGAGTACTTGTCTTGTTTAAGATTCGTCTTGCATTATTTATTTGTGCAAATCAGCTTTTTGTTTGCACGTATATATTGGACACGTCACCTGGATGGATGTTGGAAGGAAAAATATAGTCGTCTGTTCTATTGTAAATGGTGAACCTGTTTTTACATTAAATCAACAAGTGTTTTATCCCATGAGGGTACGATACCTTGGTGTCGAGGTCGGTAGATTGGTACTTAGGTATAGTGATACGCCTGGTCTAGCCGCAAAAGAAGAACCGGTTAAATAACGTTGCCACTCCTGTTGAACTGCTTGCCAGTTTTGTGTAGCGAATTTTCGCATTAGCAGATATAAACATTTGCAATCGACAAATGGAAATGTGTAGAAATGTAGCTTCGATGAGAATGAGAATGTTCGATAAAAGGCGTAGCAAAATTGGGCTCCGTCAAATTCGGTTGGTAGCAAATTTTAACTTTTTTTACCCCTGCGTGGTTCTATCTGGTAATGGCATAATCACAACATGGTAGACGTTCGTAGACATTACGATGACAAAGTGGTCCTTCGTAGTTCGTCCAACCAACTACGAGTGAAAAGGTTGTAAGAAGATACAAACGACTCGTGATATTAACGACTCAAAACGTTGTTCAAAACAAAACGTTTTAAAACAAGGCAAAGGGTATGCGGATTTACGCTTAACTTGTATGCTTGTAAAAGAGACAAACGCTTGTTGAAATGTGTTTACAGTGTACTTGTCTGGGTAGTTGGGCTACGGGATAAAGTGAGCTCAGTGCAATATTTACTTCCTTAATGACGCAATTTATGTGTTCGTGGAAGCGAAGGTCCTTTGAAAGGATTAGTCCTAAGTGTTTGTGTGCAGTTGTTTTTGGTATCGGTTGCTGAGAAAATGAGTGCAGGGGAAAGCGAGTTTGTTTTGTTGGTGAACGTTATTTGTGTGGTTTTAGCTGCATTGAATGTAATTGCCCATTTTTTACCATATTCGTCTATGATGTCCAAGTCCCGTTTGTAGCGTGTCGGTTGCAGTGTGGATATCGTCGTTTGTGCGAGTTGCATATATCGAAGTGTCGTCGGCATAACATAAAATGTCATTTGTCGTCAAGTTTGCCAGTCCGTTTAGGTAGATTAATGCGAGTACAGGTCCTAACAGTGCCCTGGGGACATCCAGCGTTCAGATTCAGTGTGGTCGAGTCGGCATCTTCAATTCTAACTTTGTGTCGTCTGTCCGTGAGCTAAGATTCTGTTCAAAGTTTCTTCTACCAGGCTAAGTGCGCTTGTGTTGAGTCGTGTCTTCAAAGCAAAAAAGTCGTTCAAGATGTTGGCTTCTTGTGTATTATCTGTCACTGTTTCTCCGTCTGCGGTTTCAAGTGGTGGTATTAGTCTGATTTCCGGTCCGTCCCATCATTGTTTTGAGCGTTTGGTGGTATTTATGCGGGTTGAGCTTGCTTTCTAATAGTCTGTTCACCTGTGATTTTATATGTGCGTTACAAAGTCGTCTGTTTAAGTCCGTTACAAAGTTACGATGTTGTTTCCATATGTCCCAGTCACCAGCAGTCTGTCGTTGTTTTGCTCGTCTAAGCAGTCTGTCTCTTCGTCGCATGTTACGTTTCAGTTCAGCAGTTATCCATGGTTTGTTAGTCGGTCGGATAGTAATCGTTTTTATAGGTATGTATGTATGTATGTATTACAGCATGAACTATCCACACGAATGAGGTTTTTACAGTTGTTTGTCATGTTGGCAGGTTACACAGGGTACAATACAAAACACATCAGCATGCACTTTCACACTTCCACACACGCATAAAACTCAGTGCACCTCGCATGTCACGTAAGGTATGGCGCCCTGGCTCCAGGTATGGCATCTACTGCTGCTGTCAATATCGTAGATGTGAATTTTGCCGTTGCTGTATGTATGTCTTGCTCTATAATGTTGTCCCAATTGATATGTAGCGAAGGTCTGGTTAGTTTTTCAGCGTCAAGTTTGTCATAGTCCCAAATCTTCTTAGTTTTTACATTTGTTTTCGGAGTATTTAAGCTGATGCAAACGATTTGAGAATG
>JAXIVJ010009607.1:0-32500 GCA_036785665.1 Chirona hameri | reverse complement strand
GGATTCTCCTGGACGGAGGTTCCATGCTCACAAAGGCACGTTAATACAACCGCGGACAGAGACGAAAACCTTGCTGTGATTCGAGTGCAAAATGGACACTACTCAAATTGATATATAGGAGACTAACGCCTTGTGCTCGCTCCGCGTCGCAATCCCATAGATTCGCAATCCCGATAGATTGCATCCCGATATATGGATGGAGATTTGATTGATATATGGATAACTTGTTTTACTTTTTTGACTTGTTGGTTGGACTTATGGGACTTGTTGGACTTGTCGAACTTGTCGGACTTGTCGGACTTGTCGGACTTGTCGGACTTGTCGGACTTGTCGGACTTGTCGGACTTGTCGGACTTGTCGGACTTGTCGGACTTGTCGGACTTGTCGGACTTGTCGGACTTGTCGGACTTGTCGGACTTGTCGGACTTGTCAGACTTGTCAGACTTGTCAGACTTGTCAGACTTGTCAGACTTGTCAGACTTTTCGGGACTTGTCGGGACTTGTCGGGACTTGTCGGGACTTGTCGGGACTTGTCGGGACTTGTCGGGACTTGTCGGGACTTGTCGGGACTTGTCGGGACTTGTCGGGACTTGTCGGGACTTGTCGGGACTTGTCGGGACTTGTCGGGGCTTGTCGGGACTTGTCGGGACTTGTCGGGACTTGTCGGGACTTGTCGGGACTTGTCGGGACTTGTCGGGACTTGTCGGGACTTGTCGGGACTTGTCGGGACTTGTCGTACTTGTAGGACTTGTCGGACTTGTCGGGCTTGTTGTAGACTGGACTTGTCGGGCTTGTTGTGGACTGGATTTGTTGGACTTGTTGGACTTGTTGGACTTGTTGGACTTGTTGGAATTGTTGGACTTTTTGGACTTGTTGGACTTATTGGAATTGCTGGACATGTTGGACTTGTTGGACGACGGGCTGTAGGACTTTTCGGACTCTGCGGACTTGTCGGACTTGTCGGACTTGCTTCTCCAATTCCAACCACCCCCATCTCCGACACATAGCTATAGCTATTTAACGCACTTCTAATTTAACGAATTTCTCCGAAATGGAGGTTTCCTATGCATAAAGGCACGTGAATTACACACAGATTGTTGGCTGTGTTTTCCCAACTCGGAAATACAGACGCCGCTCAAATATTAATATTTCTCGGGGATTTTCCTGGACGGATGTTCCATGCTCATAAAGGCACGTGAATTCAACCGCGGACAAACACGAAAACTTTGCTGTGTTTCGATTGCAAAACGGACACTACTCAAATAGATATATAGGAGACTAGCGCCTTGTGCTCGCTCCGCGTCGTAATCCCATAGATGGATGGAGATTTGATTGATAGATGGAGATTTATGGAATTGTTGGACTAGTTATTGTTTGCAACTTGCAACTTTGACTTGCAAATCGATTTGGACTTGTCGGACTTCTCGGACTTGTCAGACATGTCGGACTTGTCGGACTAGTCGGACTTGTTGGACTTATCGGACTTGTCGGACTTGTTTGAACTTGTCGGACTTATCGGACTTGTCGCATCTCAAACTCTAACCAACCCATCTCCGACAAATAACTATAGCTATTTAACGCACTTGTAATTTAACGAATTTCCCCGGAAAGGGGGTTCCCTGTGCATAAAGGCACGTGCATTACAAACAGATTGTTGGCTGTGTTTTCCCAGCTCGGAAATACAGGCGCCGCTGAAATATTAATATTTCTCGGGGATTCTCCGGGACGGAGGTTCCATACTCACAAAGGCACGTGAATTCAACCGCAGACAGAGACGAAAACCTTGCTGTGTTTCGAGTGCAAAACGGACACTACTCAAATAGATATATAGGAGGCTAACGCCTTGTGCTCGCTCCGCGTCGCAATAACATGGATGGATGGAGATTTGATTGATAGATGGAGTTTTATGGACTTAGACTTGTTGGAATTGTTGGGACTTGTTGGACTTGCAAATCGATTTGGACTTGTCGGACTTGTTAGGCATGTCGGCCTTGTCGGACTTATCGAACTTGTCGGACTTGTCGAACTTGTCGGACTTGTTTGAACTTGTCGAACTTGTCGGAGTTATCGGACTTGTCGCATCTCAAACTAAAACCAACGCATCTCCGACACATAACTATAGCTATTTAACACGCCTGTAATTTAACGAATTTCTCCAGATTGGGGGTTCCCTATGCATAAAGGCACGTGAATTACATACAGATTGTTGGCTCTGTTTTCCCAGCACGGAAATACAGACGCCGCTCAAATATTAATATTTCTCGGGGATTCTCCGGGACGGAGGTTCCATGCTCACAAAGGCACGTGCATTCAACCGCGGATAGACACGAAAACCGTGCTGTGTTTCGAGTGCAAAACGGATACTACTCAAATAGATATATAGGAGAATAGCGCCTTGTGCTCGCTCCGCGTCGCAATCCCATAGATTCGCAATCCCGATAGATGGATAGATATTTGTATTTTGTTTTACTTGGCGAGCTTAACACGCGCCCTGGAGGGGGGCGAAATCCGCCCACCCCTCCGGTTTTTCGAGGATAGCGCAAAAACGGCGGCGCGCAGCGCCGCCGTTTTTTTGTATACCTGTTTAGAAATGAACTTCCCCCATTATGTAAAATTCTTGGCCTCAGGTCATCACAGGTCAAGTCACCAGACCAGGTCACGTGATGACCTCAACTCCAAAACGTTTGCAGTAGTACTACAGCCACAGTTTTGAGCCGCTCGGTTTCAATCTTGTAGGACTTCATAAGGTCATAGATACCAACAATTTGTGTATCTCGGATTTCTAATATCGGTGACCTAAGGTCAGGTCATTTGTGTGACCGCTAACACGGTTTTATCAATAACTATCGACATAATGAAGATAGAGAAGAGAAAACGGTACCAATATGTTTGTCTCGTCGATACACGTCTCCCAATATGCAACATGGCCAACTTGGGTCACCACTTGACCTTGACCTGAGGTCAAATTTCTCAGTTGACCTAACCCGGTCACCATGAATATGATTCGAAGGGCCTTGACAAGACACACGCGATGGCGTAAACATTATTGCTTTATCTTTATTAGGTAAAAGGTTATTTGGGGAAAACAGTTCTGAAAACAAAATCACCTTTTTGACATTCGATGACCTCTGGAGCCTATACTATTGACCTGAGCTCAAATCTGAGGACACCTATGTCGATTGCATTTTTCAATGACTTTCGATTGATTTTTTTTCCGTTTGCTGCTAACTATCATAGTTCCCGAGATATTTGGGAGTGTTCGAACCGAAGTCTTGAAAACTTGAAAATCTGACCCTTGATGACCTCTGGTGACGTCAATATTGACCTGAAGAAAAAAATTAACGAAATACTTTCGAAAGAGCTTGTCTCGAGCTATCTAAAATCGTTTCCCGCTTGTCGCTACGTTGCGTGGTTTTCGAGACCATAGGGGGGGGCGAAATCCGCCCCCCCCCTCCAGGGCGTGTAATTATCAGAGGCCCTCCAGGGCGCGTGTTAAAAGACTTGCGGGACTTGCGGGACTTTTTTCGAGTTTTTCGACTTTTTTTTACTTTCTTTTTTTTACGTTTTTGACTTTTTATTTTTTACTTTTGGACTTTTTTTACTTTTTATTTTTTTACTTTTTTGACTGTGCTTGCTACGCGTCGCAATCACATAGATTCGCAATCCCGATAGGTGGATGGATATTTGTATTTTTGTTTTTCTTGGCGGGCTTGGCGGGCTAGGCGGGACTTGCGGGACTTACGGGGCTTGCGGAACTTGCTGGACTTGCGGGGCTTGCGGGGCTTGACTTTTTCGACTTTTTGACTTTTTTGACTTTTGACAACTTTTTTTACTTTAGACTGAATTTGTTTGACTTCACCCCAATCCATCTTGATTTCCAACCAACCCATCTCAGGCACAGCTATAGCTATTTAACGCACTTGTAATTTAACGAATTTCTCCGGAATGGCGGTTCCCTATGTATAAATGCACGTGAATTACTGACATATTGTTGGCTGTGTTTTCCCATCTCGGAACTACAGACGCCGCTCAACTATTAATATTTATCTGGATTCTCCTGGACGGAGGCTCCATGCTCACAAAGCCACGTGAATTCAGTGACGTCATGACGCCGGTGCGGTATGTGTAGCTACTGATACGTGCCGAGTTGCCGAGTTGCAGCTACTGATACGTGCCCTGGACGGAGTTTCGGTGTCTTTTTGAGCAGGTTTCGAGGTCATTTTGGTTCGTACACCCCCCCTCCCCTCCCGGTATGACCCCCTTCCACCAACACCCCTCCCTGTCCCTGTAGCACACGGCCGGCCGGGACCTCGACTCGGAGTTGATGCCGCTGAAATATTACATTTCTTTGGGATCACCTGGACGGAGGTTCCATGCTCACAAAGGCACGTGAATTCAACCGCGGACAGACACGAAAACCTTGCTGTGTTTCGAGTGCAAAACGGACACTACTCAAATAGATATATAGGTAACTAGCGCCTTGTGCTCGCTCTGCGTCGCAATCCCATAGATGGATGGAGATTTGATTGATAGATGGGGATTTATGGACTTGGAATTGTTGGACTTGTCGGGCTTGTTGGACTTGCAAATCGATTTGGACTTGTCGGATTGTCGGACTTGTCGGCTGGGTTTTCCCAGCTCAGAAATACAGACGCCGCTGAAATATTAATATTTCTCGGGGATTCTCCGGGACGGAGGTTCCATGCTCACAAAGGCACGTGAATTCAACCGCGGACAGAGACGAAAACCTTGCTGTGTTTCGAGTGCAAAACGGACACTACTCAAATAGATATATAGGAGATGTGTACACTGTACAACTGCGGCCACAGAGCTTCTACCAGCTCGTCAAAGGTAGCCGGGTCCATACGCAATACTCATGTACGTAAAAAATCACTCTTGGTCCTTAGATTTCATTTCTTGGACGAGCCGAAAAAAATCGTTCTCCGTAGCACGGCGCTGGTTGACCGGGCGCACCCAACATTTGCGCTTCCGCTGCTATTTTTTTTAAAGGGAAATAATGACCTTTTGATTTTGTTAGCAACAATTTCTTAGGCTACCGTTATGGTTTTAAAATTAATTTATTTAAATTTAAGAATTAAATAAAATTATTCCCAAATTCAAAGTTGTAAGTTTGGAAAAAATACAAAACAAGTACCTTGTGTACTTCATGAAGGTCATTGACAAATTCGTCCTTCTCTACCATTGTTTACATCGAGTGCGGCATTTTTGGAGGCTCTGTGACGCTTCCGATCAAACTGAGCGCTGCTCGGACACACGCTAGTAGCGCTAGTAGCGCTTTCGTTCTCCATGGCAACCAGGCGTCAGCCAATCAAAAGCCAGAAAGAGAATACGTTCTGGCTTTTCATTGGCTCACGCCTGGTTACCATGGAGAACGAAAGCGCTACTAGCGCTACTAGCGTGCGTTCGAGCAGCGCTCTGATCCGTGAAGCAATCCGTGAAGCATCTGTGCATGACTGACTATCAGTATAAGTCATGGATAACAACAACATGCAAACTATACCAACTCGAATAAAATAAGGGCGGAATGAATTGAACCCCAGGCAAGCTAGTATTCGCAAAGCACTCGGCACTGCGCCACAATAGCAAAAGGTGAGGGAAATGCATATTGGATACAATATTATTACGTCACAAGTTTCTGAAGTGTCAACTTCTATGAAATACAGTGATAAAATACCTTTAATAATGATTAACAAGAAAATTCAAACTTAAAAATAATTTGAATAAGTCTTTAATTAGCTTTCAACTCAAAATCAGATATATTTGGCAATGCTACACAAGAATGACACCAGTGACGTCATTAACAAAGCCTGCTACGGGACTTTGGTATACTAATCAGGAACAACTCGCCACAATGGTTAAGTGCGCCGAGAAGCATGACAATGACTTTGTAAACAAATCGCCGGCGCTAAATAGGTCGCCGTCGATGTGCATCGATGAGGTTCCGATTTAATTGCCAGTTTTGTGTTATTGTTTGTTAGTTTTTTGGTGAAAAATTATGATTTTGCATGATAATATAAAGCATAGTGTTATATACAGCCACAG
Source organism: Chirona hameri (assembly GCA_036785665.1). Taxonomy (NCBI): domain Eukaryota; kingdom Metazoa; phylum Arthropoda; class Thecostraca; order Balanomorpha; family Balanidae; genus Chirona; species Chirona hameri. The sequence continues at coordinate 26,437 of JAXIVJ010009607.1, read as the reverse complement.
ACAAATTATACAATACTCCTAATGTTGAAAACAAATGAATCGATTTTCAAAAATTGAGGGTCGCAACCACTAACTATGCCGCCTTTGATGTGCATCGATGAGCTTCCGATTTTATTGCCACTTTTTCCAATCGCTGTTAGCTTTAGAAGATCGCCAGACATATAATCACAACAAGCAGAACGCACAATATATTTTCCACTCCATTGCGTAAAAAAACAATACGGGAAAAGCCCGCAGTTTGATGAGGACCAAAAGTACTTGCAAGTACCGGTCGTTAAAAGTGTGGAACGCTTATCAACTTTAACTTGAAATATCTTTCGGTAGGAAAGTTTTCATGCAAAATGTGATGAATTTACAATATATTTTGGTCTCGTCTGGCGATTTTAGGTGCTAACTCCATTTTTGTGGAAAAAGGTCATTATTTCCCTTTAAATAGAAGAAGCACCTTCAGCCGTGCATACAATGCTGCTTTGGACGGAGACATTCTGATAAGCTAATTATGTACTTTGAAGAACTGTCGAACTATGTAGAACTATGAAGCTGCCGAACTATGGCAATGTGTACCAATGTTTTTGTTTACTTCGTTGTCATGGTGATTTACCGCGCGTCGACGTGCGTTTGCTTGCGTTTTGACGCATTGCCGTATCACGACGCATTGAGACGCATTGAGACGCATTGAAACGCATTGAGACGCATCGAGACGTGACGGGACGTGACGCAACGCAACGCAACGCATGAAAAACGCACCCGTGTGGGGCGGGCCTTAGCGGGGGTCAGATTCTCGGTAATGAGGATGCCGCCACCCGTAGCGTTCAGTGTGGAGCGAACCCCGTCGCCTCGGAGCTTCTTCCTCGCTGCGTACAGCTCCTGCCGCTTGTCAAAACGCACAAGCTTCACAATGCAGGTACGGTTGGGGTTGTGGGCAGGGTTTCCGAGGCGGTGCGTGGTGTCGATGTCTGCCGCTGAGAGGGGCACTCCCAGCGCCGTCTCTAGTTGGATGACTTTTGTGGTCAGGTCTTCATTTGGCGTTTTAGGTAAGCCCCCCTATTGTACACCCCCTATTCTGTATATCAGGAACGGCTGAGCCGATTGTATTACGATTTTGTGCATGGTTAGGGACCTCTCAGCCGCCGCCTTTCTTCAAGTCAAGGGTGGTGTGGCTTTGCACGTGCGCACGTGCACTCCCTTCTTTTATATCTCTGGAACGGCTGAGCCAATTGTGTTCAAATTTGGTGTATGGTTAGGGACCTCTCAGCCCCCACTTTCCCACAAGTCATAGGTGGGTGCATCTGCACTTGCGCACGTGCGCACCCTTTTTTGTATCTCAGAAACTACTTGCCCGATCGAGTTGAAATTCCTCATACATTTCCTTCGCGCTCGCTCGTTCATCGCGAACTACGGCGCCTTACTGGTATTTATGATATTGTATTTTATTACGAGCGAGCGCGAAGCGCTCGCTCGTCCTTCCGTGGTATATGGAAGACATAAATCTTAATATGAGCGGCCCGGCCCGACCCGACCCGTGGCGACGCTTTTGAGCTCATATCTCTGCAACCACACGTCCGATTGACAAGCTGACTTCTTTGCTGAGCAGCCCCATCGAACCTAACGTGTTTGAGACCCGTGCCGACTCATGTGGGTGCCTACCACTGCGCGTGGCGCGTGGCGCGTGCCGCGTGAGGGGTGTTGAAAAGTATTTTCTCGCAAAAGCTCTGCAACGGCTGAGCCGATTGTGTGCAAATTTGGTGTGTGATTAGGGACCCCTCAGTCGCCAATTTTCCACAAGTCAGGGATGGGGTGCCTCTGCACGTGCACACCCCTATTCTGTATCTCAGGAACGGCTGAGCCGATTGTGTTCGAGTTTGGTGCATGGTTAGGGACCTCTCAGCCCCCACTTTCTCACGAGTCAAAGGTGGGTGCCTCTGCACGTGCGCACGTGCGCACCCTTTTTGTATCTCAGAAACTACTTGCCCGATCAAGTTGAAATTCCCATACATTTCCTTCGCGCTCGCTCGTTCATCGCCAACTATGGCGCCTTACTGGTTTTATTTATTGATATGTTATTTGATATTTGAATTTGTCGCCACGTGATGGCGTCTCAATCTTGCCCGAAACAAACCAAAAAAACTTACGTAAACAGTTTGAGTTGTGACCGAGGTGGATGGAGTAAACAGTTGCATCAGATGGTGTGATTATTTTTGGAGACTGGCCATTTTCCACGGAGAGTAGGTGTTAAGTGAAACGTTGTCAATAATTGGGTAAATTTGTGTTATCCTTAAGTACAGTGCCTATGACAAGCTCTGCCCACTTTGCATAACAAAAAATTGACGGGTCAATACATTGATTTTTTTGGACCTAGTGCCAGCAACTGAATGGCAATTGTGCAATCAAAATAAAACAAACTATAGTTAGGTACCTAGGTTGAGATAGGTAGGTATATATATATAGTTAGGTACCTAGGTTGAGATAGGCTAGCTCAAACCTTATCAGAAGTATCTGCCCCGTCACGGATTTTCTCAATAACCTGAAAACCATAAAAGACGTGAAGCGTGAAACTTTTAGTACCTTATCCTGCATCAGGTATAAATCTTCCCACCAACTCTCAATGAAATTGATGTAGTGTTTTGGGAGATAATAACGTTTTAATGACGTCATGTCATGCCAATTTTGGTGGAAAAACAATAAATGTTGAGAAAATCGTAGAAAATTGAGTTCTGGAGCAAATTGCAAATACACACGTCAAAAGAAAGGCAATGCCATTTTCTTCCAAATGGCGGCCTCGGATTTCCGAAATTTGGGGGTTTTGAACCCAAAAAATTAACAAAACTGAATTTGTGTGAATTTGAAAAGTGAATTTCTTAAGCTCGAATACCAAAATAAGGTGTCCGGCCCAAATCCGCGGAGGAAAAAACATGGGCGTACATTTTTGCCACAAAAAGTTCGCCCCAAAAAAAACGACGGCTGGATCCGCCAGTGGTTTCAGCCATGCGCCCACTTCTTAAAACATCAATTTAAGGAGGACATTTATTAACACATTAAATATAAACAACAACAACACAGTGCAAACATTTCACTTCACCGCATTAACACTTCTTGATAACATTAACAGAGTTACACTTACTTCCGCTGATGTTTAGCGGATAGAAGAGTTAGTACATCTCAGCAGCGGGGTGTGCCATGCCAGTTCCTGTTTCTCTGATTCCATGAATACAAACCTATGGCTTCGTTGAGTTCTGACTTCCTCATTGCTTGGAAGAGATTCTTCAATCTTGCCTCACAAGTTTTTTCTTTCCAATTTTCTCACGATGATGCTTTACTCGGGCCAGCCAAAAATCCATCTTTCTTTTGTGTTGAGGGTCTTGATGAGTATATAATTTCTAAAACGATCTTGTATATCCGTATTATTTACCAAATACTCGCCGTTTTCAATATCTTCTTTAAAAGCAATCATTGACCTTCCATATTAACCCAAAATTCGACATCTGTTGCTAAGTTACAGTACAGAACTCGCTGGAAATGAACAGAAATTAATATTTTAATGTGGGGGAGGATGGATGACATTGTTATAATTAAGATTATGTGAGGGGAAAATGATCTTAACCATGTCATATATTTGTATTTGTATTTAAAAAAAACAGGAAGATAGAAAAACAAGCTTTCGGCATTACGCCATTATCAAGTTTCAACATATTTCCATACACACGCACACTCGCATCATCTTCAAACGTTATCAGCGACAAAGATTTTCATTACGCTTTAACATATGTTGTTTGGGTCGCATTATTCACAGGGTCAGTCATAACGCACCTACTCTAGAACATTCAACAATATACAGATTTATCATTAAATATGTATACGTCGAAGTCGTAGCGGCCACCACGACCATATATTGCGTCGAAGCGGCCACCACGACTGCAACGCCTCTGGTGGCTGAATTTCGCGCTATAGCAGGCGGCGGCAGCCATGGCAACCGAGCGGTGGCACTAGATTTGTTATATTTGATGACGGCTGGAAGTCAAACGGGATGTTTTATCCCAGTTGCGCACCTATGTGCTTAGAGAGTAGAAATTCGCCATTTTAGCCAATGTTGGCACAACTTCGCAATATGAACATCTTAGAGGCAGAATCGTTCCGGACAGAGGGTGTTCACCGATACCCGCCGTGTTATCGTATATGGAACGGAGCGAAATAGTTAATTCCAGCCTCTGTGGACACGAGAGTATCGAATAATTCAAAGAAGCGCAGCAATATTCCATTTCTTAACGAATTCACCGATTCGCTGAATTGGTTTGTGTAGCATTGGCATAAATAGCATGGCGGCACAATCCGTTCTTACTGAGCGAACGTGAGGCCCGGAAGGGTGCCCACTTGCCCAGTCACAATCCTATGATGTATCTCAGAGACTACTCGGCAGGCACGTAGCCAGGATTTCGTCCAGGGGGGGGGGGGGGGGGGCGGCGCCTCGAAAGGGCCCCTTCCCGAGCGTTGAAAGGACCCCTTCCCAAGCGTTGAAATACCCCCCCCCCCCCCAAAAAAAAACGCATGAAAAGGCACGTTACAAGGCTGGAAAATGCAGTATGGCAGTTATGGCATGGGCCATACCAATGTTTAGAAGCTGGAGTTAGCAAACTGCCACATCAACTTTTGAACCAGCGACACGAATTTGGAATCAGCTATACCAACTTGGAATATTTTGTTAACCTCAAGACCTGGAACTCTTAAACAAATTGCGTCGCGGAGCGGCACGAAAATATTGAGTATTATGCCCTGGGTTGCTTTCTCATCAATGCGTCGCATTGCCTATTTTGCGGACCTATAAAATTGCTATATTGTGCGTTTAAAAGTGCGGGAAAAAGTGCTAAAGTGAACTATTTTGGCCAATAATATAGTAAAGTAGCAACATAACACATAAATGCGCCGAGAAACTGACCGATTTCTTTCCTAACTCGCATATAATTGAATTTGTAGTTAAATTGCGCCGCGGAGCGGCGCAAAATTTTGAGTTTTATTCCCTGTACAACTGTATTCTTACTGTTGAAAGGCCCAAGGTCCCTTCAGATCGTCTAGGGGCCCCTTTGACCTTTTCTACGCCCTTCCGACCTGTTCAGGGACTCATCTGGGATCCGCGAAGCGAAAGACATGATGTGGAGTGGGTGATATATATATATATATAATACAAAGAGGGCTTACTCTACAGGAAAAAATAAAATCGGGTCTTTCGGGTATATTGTAGCACCCTGACGAAGGGTGTTACAATATACCCGAAAGTTCCGCTTTTAATATTTTTTATTGTGGAGTAAGTCCTCTTTGTACTTAATCTTCATCTGGGATCTCTACGTGCTTTGACCCTTCCGGTCTCACCGGAGACTCCTCTGACCTTCCAAGAAGCCCCTCTTGTGTGTCAAGGGGCCCATTCGGCCTGTTCAGAGGTCCTTCCGACCTGGCCAGGGACTGCACTGGCTGCTTTGTCGCCCTGCCGACATGCTCAGGGGCAGGGGCGGCGGATTGCGGGGCGCAGGGTACCCAAAATCCCCCCCTCAAATGAAAATCCTGGGGAGGGGAAGGGTCATGTTGCCCCCAGATTGAGCAGGCTAAAATATGTGGGGGGGGGGGGGGCAAAACTACCCTTTGCCCCCTAGGATTTTCGACTGGGGGGGAATTTTGGGTACCCTGCCCCCGTAATCCGCCGCCACTGCTCAGGGGCCCCTCCGACCTGCCCAGGGGCCCCTCCAGTCTGGCTAGGAACTCATCCGGCATGTTCAAGGGGCCTTCCGACCGGCCCAGGGACCCTTTCGGTCTAGCCAGGGGCCCCTCTGACTTGCCCAGGAGCCCCTCCGATCGGCCCAGCGACTCTTCTGGTCGGCCTGCGCTGGCTGCTTTGTCGCCCTGCCGACATGCTCAAGGGGCCCTCCGAACTGCCCTGGAGCCCCTCCGTGCTGGCCAGGGGCCACTTCGGCATGTTCAGGGGCCCTTCTTACCCCCCTAGGGGTCCTTTCGGTCTGGTCAGGGCCCTCCGATCTGCGCAGGGGCCCTTTTAACTTTCCAGAGGCCCTCTGGTCTCTCCAGGGGCCCTTTAACCTTCTAAGGGGCCCTTCCGACCTAGCACGGGACTGCGCTGGCTGCTTTGTCGCCTTGCGACATGCTCCGAGGGCCCTCCGACCTGGCCTGGGGCCCCTCCGTGCTGGCTAGGGGCTTATTCGGCATGTTCAGGGGCCCTTCTGACCCACCTAGGGGCCCTTTCGGTCTGGTCAGGGTCCCTCTGACCTGCACAGGGGCCTCTTAACTTCCCAGGGGCCCTCTGGTCTGTCCAGGGCCCCTCCAACCTACTCAGGGGCCCTTTTGACCTGGCAAAGGACTGCTCCGGCCGCTTTGTCGCCCTGTCGACATGCTCAGGGGCCTCACAACCTGTCCAGGGGCCCCTCTGTGCTGGCTAGGGGCCCATTCGACGTGTTCAGGGAGCCCATTCGACGTGCTCAGGGGGCCCTCTGACCCGCTCAGGGGCCCTTTCGGTCTGGCCTGGGGCGCCTGTGACATGCACAAAGGCTCTTTTGAACGTCCAAGGGGCCCTCTGGCCTTTCAGAGAGCGTCCTGGTGGCCCTAAAGGGCCTCTGAAGTCATCTAAACTCTCTAAAGACCACGCTTCGTGTAGTAAAGAGCCTATGATACCGCGCTTCGCGCGGTCTCGTCGGCCCTTTTCGATGCGCTGCGCGCGCTGAAAAGGGCCATCGCGCGTCAAAAAGGGCCCTCCTGGCCTGCAGGGGGGGGGGGGGGGGGCGCCCCCGCCGCCCTCCCCTTGGCTACGTGCCTGCTACTCGGTCTATTCAGGTGAAATTTGGTGTGCTGCCTCTGATAGACATACAAGCAATAGTCCGCATGATGAATCGAAAGTCGCATAGCACGTGCGCACGTGCGGTACCCCTTGTTATATATCAGAAACTACTATGCCCATTGAGCTTACATTTTGCATGCATACTAGAATATGACTACCAGCTGCTTTACACATGTCGGGACGTACGTCATTATGCACGTGCGAACCTCTATTTTGTATTTCGGAAACTACTGGGTCTATTGAGTTGAAATTTGTGCATGCGGTTGTGGGCATGACTACCAACTGTTTAACGCGAATCGGCGCCTATAGGCGTATACGTATGCGTCAATCGCACGTGCGCCACCGTATTTCAGATCACAGAACTACTGAACCTATCGAGATGAAAATTCACATGCATCATGGGGAACGACTGTTAGTAGTTTTGCAAGTAGCAGAACTCGAATCACTATACGTGCATACTACTTCATGTCATACTCCGAGCTTATGTGAAAGCGCTCGTTCGGTCATCGCCCAGAAGGCGTTTTGCTTGCAGAAACCGTTAGTGACGCCCCTCACATTTCCGTAAACAATACCACGCGTGTTGTTTAGATGAAACAGCAATAACGCAAGCAACATCGTCACACAAATATATTGCCCAGAAGGCCTAGAAGGGTAACGTGTTCATCGTTGATGTCAACGGGCCCTGTATAACGATTTAAACTCTCAAACAGAAGAAATGATCATTGATCAATGACTATTAAAGGGAATGCTTCACCTTTGTATTGGTTTTGAACTGAAATAGCCATTATATGTATGTATTATATGTAACAAGACATTTGGCATAGGAGGTGTCATGGAACTCTTGATAAGACCGGAGGTTGACAAGACTGAATCAGGCGGCTACCACCACCAGGAGGTATGGTCAACTGCTGTTATCCCGGACACATCCTATTCATGTTATCAGGATGTACACAATACGTCAGTATCATCTGCATTATGATAGCATGAAATGTCTGAGATTCGGAGTAGGACGTGTTTGAATATTGGAATTTTACCCTAGATATCCGTGGTTATGCAATTTATGTAATTAATTGTTGCCCTTTTGTGACAATTGCCAGCACATTGACTGAACTTGCCAGGTGCTCCTGTTTCATATAAATGCACTTTCAAATGAAGATAATAGCAGTCTTAGTACATCCCATTGGTCCAGACATGTCAATATCCCAGGGGCTTAACTTTTATTCTTTATTTTTACTGAAAACCATGTGAATAGTAAGGCACATTTCAAGCGAGTGCTTTCAACTTACCCCTTGCCAACTAAGCTTCACTATAAACAAAAAATCACAGGAATTACCTTCCTAATATCTGAATCCAGTATCCCGATAAATCATGTGCTGTGGTGCGGTGCATGGGTGTCGTTTTCTATAGGCCTGGTAGGGCCAGGGCCCTACCAATAATCTCATATTTTATCATTATGCCTATGGAGTTGCATGTTGCATTAAGGGTTAAGAATGACCTTAAAATCTATAAAGTTAGCATTGGTGCCTTACCGATCATTTTCAGGACACGACGCCCCTGGTGCGGTGGTCAGTAGATAGCTACAACTAGCATTACGTGATCAAAGGGATCGGTGCTCTGATTTAAGCGTAGGCTTATTGACCAATCCTTTTGCTTTGATGGCAACGTGCACCAATGTTGTCATCCTGAATGTCACCTATTGGCAAGGCAAATAAATATATGATGATGATGATGGTGATATTAATAGATCAAAATTTGTTAAATATCATGGAGGATCCTGGTCAGTGGACAGGGATGATTTTGAATGGGGAAAGGGAGAATTTTCCCCTTTCTTCGTGCAATACAATTTTAGCAAATGCCACTTCCCCTCTCATTTTTTTTTTATAAAGTATCCCTGATCCTGGATTTTGTTGGAGCTCTATCTTCAGAGCTTGCCAAATTATAGGTCAAATTTGGGATACCTAATGCCAACATTCTTGATGGATCAAGTATTGTTTCCAAAGTTTAGTGAAATGTATTTGCTGGATCTTGTTATCTTTTCCAGGTATCTTGGCACAATCTCTTTATCTCCATCACATATAAAATTAAATGAACAAAATGATGTTTAAATATTCAACACTGGCATAAAAACTCTGCCAATGTAAAATCATGTTGGATTCTGAACAATAGCATACAATTTATGGCATACTCAGACCAAAATAGCCACAGCATCCTGCATCTGTATTTGTAGTTATTGTGGTAAAATATTCAATACTGGCATAAATACTGTGTCAATGTAAAATCATGTTGGATAAAATTATTGCTCTCATATGACCAGAACCAAAAATAATAATGGTGTTTTCTATCTTATTTGTGGAATATTGAATGATGCTTTGATTCTATTACCTACTTCAAATACGCAAAACATCAATTGTCCAAAACTATTTTGCAGCACCCATGGAAGCAGCAAGTGATGGCATCATGAGTCCTGTTTACATCGCACTAAACAAATTCCACTAAATTTCAGATAAGTTGTGCGTAACGAGACTTTTTGTAGAATTTCCCTAGATTTAAAAAGTGATGCGTATCCATGGACGATACAAATATTCATGGCAATTCTACTTCCTTATGAACTCATACGCCCTCGTAGCACAACGTCCTCGGCTTTCTGCAAGACCGTATCAGAGAGGTAGTCATCCGGAGATTTTAGCGCCCCAATCGCTCAACATTAGCATGACGTCACTGGTGCTGTCGCCGCACGCGGCTCGGTGCGGTGCGAATATTTCGAACGGGATACGAACAGTTGCCCCTAAGGTACGATCCTATTTAAGATTACGTTTACCGCGGATAATTATCCCTTCCTTAACCCTATTTGTAACAGGGAGGGGGGGGGGGCGGATCCCGCCCCCCCCTCATGTTTTTCGCAGATATCTTCAGAACGGCTGGGAGCAGGCCCATGAAATTTTGGGACTTTTCATAGAATTGAATACTGCATTTGGAGTCAAAATTTTGCGTTCTTAACCTGAACAGAGGCGGTTCCAGGGTACAGTTTTGGGTGGGTTCGGAGGCGATATTTGGCGATAATACGGAAATGCGATCTTCACGGTTTCTTCGTAACTGCTTCAAGTATGAAGGAGTTACATCGGTTCACGGTGATTGCAACAAGTGCAAATTAGTTGATGTTAATGAAATATCATTAAAAATGCATGGCAGAGGCGGTTTCAGGGGCTTGAAAAGGGGGGGGGGGTTCCAGGAAGTATCCAATGCTTGGCGGGAAGCAAATAGAGCAATGTAAGGGGCATTTATAATTATCAAGATGTAAAAGATAGCTTCTGCTTCCATTATTTGCATAATTTATTACATATAGAGTTCAGGGGCGTGTTCAGGCACATGAAAAGGGGGTGACTGGCTTGGTGATGACGATATGCCAGCGATAACGGCGCAATAGACGGTTAGCTTATAATTATATATGCACATATGAGGCCAGGAAATGGAATAAAGTCATTTTTTTCAGAGGCGCGCTCAGGAATGGAAGAAAAGGGGTCATATTATTGCAAGGAAACTAAGAGGCATGGGCGTACAATGACATAACATACTGTAGTTTTCGGATGAAACACGCACCACAGACTACTCTACGAACGATTATAAGATAATAGGCGAGTCCAGGTAGGGTAAAAGAGGGGTAAGCAATGTTAATTGAAGTTGTAAGTGAAATAGTCACTGTTGACTAGTTAGTATCATAATAGCGGATAATATACTTACCAAAAGGTATTGAGCCGCCCCAGTTTGGATCCTGGATACGCCTATTATGAAGTACAACATGCAAAAAGGAACTATCTACGATCAGTAGCATATTTATAGTGCTGGGTAGCAACTTGTATGCGGTTAATATTTTTTTCAATTTTACCCCCCTTTTTCACTAACCTGGTACCGCCTATGGCAAAACAATATGATTTTTAACTGTGTTGCCTAATGTCACAATCACATACCATTTCATTTCTTAAAAGAACACATCAAAAAATGGTTTTATTACGCATTTACTTCTCCCCCATATTGAGTGACCTGCACACGCGTATGATTTTTTAATTTTCAAACGCCACTGTCATATATCAATTTCCAATTCAATCTCTATCGATTCATATTAATTGTGTTAAAATCGGGGGATAAACATGAAAGCTATGTTGGATCAAAAATACCACTAAAATTTGTGGTTTTTGCCCCCCTGTTGCCCCCTATAAAAATTTAGATTTTTGTTATTATTTAGAAATGTAGATCGTGTTGAGGGGAACCAAACGCCGTTTCATTTTTGAAAATCGGACAGGTAGATCTCGAGATCTCCGGGGGGGCGGAATCCGCCTCCCCCCTCCTGTTACAAATAGGGGTAGCCAGGAGCCTGTTACAAATAGGGTTAACCCGCGCCGTGACGGGGGGGGGGGGGGGGGGCGTTGCGCAGCGCCGCCGTTTTGGGCACAGCTGTTCGGGCATCAATTGCGCACATTATGTTAGCAAAATACCTCGGGTCATCTCAGGTCAGGTCACCAGACCAGGTCACGTGACCCCACATTCAAAAATGTTACCGGTGGCACCACAGCCACAGTTTTTGGCCGATCGATTTCGTACTTACAGGATTTCATAAGAGCAATAGTATCTACAATACGTTTATTCCGGATTTTTCTTTATATCGGTGACCTAAGGTTGGGTCAATTTCGTGACCCCATTATAAGTCAATGGGGAAATAATCAAATGCTTCTTATTCTGAGGAAACGAATTATATCAGCCAAATTCCTTCTGGATCATGTTATCATAGGCCATTCTTGAAATTCCAGGTTCAACTTTTGTTTAGTGACCCCTACAGGGTCAGATGAGATCATCTGAGGTCTCCAACACTTTTTTTGCCCATAACTCTTGATAAAATCGAGATAAAGAAGTGCAACTGGCATCAATGTGTTTGTCTCGTCGAGGCACGTCTTCCAATGTGCAACATGACCTAATTGGGTCACCCCTTAACCTGAGGTCAAATTTTTAAGTTGACCTATCATCATGCATATGATAGGAAGCGCCGTGACGAGACAAACACGATGGCGTCAAAATTATTGCCCTATCTTGGTTAGCTAAAAATATATTTGTGAAAACTGTTTTGCTAAAAAAATAGCCTTTTTGACATTTGATGAGCTCTGGAGCCTTAAAGGAAATAGTTCACCTTCGGAAATTTTCAGAACACGATTTTATTATATTTTTAATACAGTTTCTTTTTTTCTTTTCAAAAATGGTCCTACATCGCGCCAATTCAGGACAGAAGGTCGTAAATTATTAATGTTATGGTGTGCGTTATTGGTCTGCGCATGCTCAGACCAGTGCTGGCACTCTCAGACGGTACGGTATATCATATATGCGCCGCATTCCTTCGCCAAAAAGTCAAATATCTTCGGCTGGAGTCTTTTCAGCCAAGAAAAGTTGCAGATAAGGATTTCTCAACACGGGCTACAAAACTGCTATTTCAGTTCAAAATCCCATGTTGAAGGTGAACTATTTCCTTTAACTATTCACCTGAGCTCAAATCTGAGGACACCTTGCAGATTGCATTTTTCAAGAGCTTTCCATTATTTTTTCCTAGCATAGTTCCTGTGCTATCTGGAAATGTCTGAAGCGAAGTCCTAAAACTTGCAAATCTGACCCTTGATGACCTCTGGTGACCTCAATATGGACCTGAAAAAAATGACTGAAAAAATTCAAAATGTATTCTGACGAGCTTTCGAACGGTGTTTTTGGTTATTTGTCTACGTCTCATAGTAGCCGAGTTAGAGGGGGGCGTCGAAACGCCCCCCCCCCCCCCCCCCGCACGGCGAAGGTGGCGCCAAGGGGTGTATATGGAAGCGTTCAAAGTTGTAGCATTCAATGCTAGTACCATACAAAACAGCACCATCCAACGCTTGCGACATCCAAATTTCGCTCGGGTAGGGAACATCGTCATGAACCAAGCTAGCAGCAGACAAAATCGTGGTATCCAGCCACATACAAAGTAGTGGCAGCCAAAGCTTGCGACCTCCAAAAATAGAACACCGATGACATCTACCTTACGGGAACTATTGGTTCAAATATCGCCCGGTAGATGTCTCACCATAGCCGGTGGTGCGACGAAACGCTAGTTGAGCGACATCCCTTGAACACAGTGGAGTGGTGTACAGTGGAACCCGACAGTGTCAGTGGCGCCGCCGCGGCGGCGGCACTGACGGGCCGGGCGCGGCGGCGCTCCGTCGCACGCGGGGTCTCAGCCGCTCGCCCGACAGCGCCGGGCTGTGCGCGCTGGCGGTAGCCTTGCCTGCTGACGGGAAAAATGTTCGCTTCTGCTGGGCCATGGGAACTGTAGGAGCCCGTTTATTTCCTTCGTGTTTTAGCTGGGTCTGCATTGATCTGGGTATGACGATTTTAGTGAGTAGATTTTCGGTACATATGGAGCATATGGTACATATTATCAGGGTGTTTAGCTGTTTTGCCAGCTGGAGTAGGGATTTTGGACCTCGCTTAGATACGGTAAGTATATGTATGTACCTACAAACCAGTAAAACGCCCTTATTGGATCGGGAACCGGGCGGGCGATTCTTCAACGTTATTGTCCAATGTGAAGGAACACTTGGTTTTGTTTTGACCTCAGTTGACCTAAGATGACCTTGCAGGGGTCACTGAGCAACAGTTGCATAGGGTCATCAATAATGAGCTATACAAACATGATCCTGAAATAATTGGTCTGATGTAATGCGTATTCTCTGAATGGGAGGGATTTGCATATTTTCATATTGACATATAATGGGGAGGTCACGGAACCGACCTGACCTTACGTCACAGATATACACAAATCCAGGATATGCGATTTGTAGGTACTTATACTACTTAAGCCTAATTCAATTATGCGAGTTTAAAATGCTCGGGACAAACACTGTTGCCTGGGCACGAATGTTATTTTTGGGAGAGATGGTGTCACTTAATGCGACCTGGTGACATGACCTGAAGTGACCCGAAGTAAAAAACATTGCAAAATGTGGTTAATTGATGCCCGAACAGGTGCATGACAATTTGTTACAAAGATTAAGACAGAAAATCTGACAACAGATTAGCATGACCGATCAGCAAGCTGTTTGAACATAAATGCATCAACATAGCCTAACAATGTCACACTCACACCAATCGTTTTTGCGCTCTTTAATGAGACAGTGCGCATTTCCCAGAAAAACCGGCTTACGTACCTATACTCAAATACACAATGCATCCTGCTCGATAGAGACTGGTACAGTTTTGAATCATGCCACTTGTAGCCAGTGCAATATAGACCAGTAGAATACAACTAACAGCCACTGAATCGGCTCCAACGACCACCGTCGTCACATGGATGCTCAAATGAGAGCTCAAAATGAGACAGTGCGTATTTCCCAGAAAAACCGGCTTACGTACCCATACCCAAATACACAATGCACCTTGCTCGATAGAGACTGGTACAGTTTTGAATCATTCCACTTGTAGCCCAGTGCAATATGGACCAGTAGAATACAACTAAGAGCCACTGAATCGGCTCCAACGACCACCGTCGTCACATGGATACTCAAAATGTTCGCGTTTAAGCCGGCGATCCAGCAGTCCAGCTGTGCGCGTCCCCGCGTGCGGACGCGCCGGCTCCCGCGTGGCTCTCCCTCCCCTCCGAGCCCCACGTGCCTAGTCCGGCTGAGAGTGAGCGTCTGAGCGAGCAAGTGAGCGTGTGAGTGTGGGCGACTGCGAGCGAGCGTGAGGACTGTGTGTCTACAGTGACTGTGACAGCGGTGCGGTATGTGATGGCACTCTTGCTCTCTGTGCCGGATCGACTGTTCTGCAACGAGTCTGCATCGCCGTAACGCCTCGCTCCCCGGACGGCTGTTCAGCCTTATGGGTGCGCTCCACTACTACTGAAAGCCACCCATACCCGGCTTAGAGGACGTGACGGCCCTGCTCATCTCATCTTTAATCATCATCGATCACCTCACCATGCATCGAGACATTGCTCGGTATGTCGTCTTTCTGACAATCGTGCGGCTGATCACCATCGTTGCGTGTCCAGCACCGAGCCCATGGACGCGTCACCAGCCGCCGACCGCCTCAACCAGCCCTGCAATACACCACCATCTGCAGGACGTGCGTCTCCACCGTGACTCTCTGTCTCGTCGGATGCCCCGACCGAAGACATCCATCCGCCTGGAATCGCCTGATCGTGGCGTCACGCCGTCCCTGGGTCGGCCGCCCTGGTCCCTGGTCACTGCGAGGGCACGTGACCTTGACCGGGCTGTCTGTGCTGCTACGCCCGCGGCTCGAACCTCCCAGCGTCTGATTGGTTCTGACGTCATGCCGATCCTCGGTCGGTCGCCGCGGTCCCAGGTCGCTGCGGCTGATCAACCACTGGCCGCCGGCCGCCACTCTCAGGAATGTGGCGGTGACCGGACGGCCGGCACCGCTGCGCCCGCGGCGCGGGATTCCCAGCGCCTGGGAACGCCTGATCGTGACGTCACGGCCACCCTGGATCAGCCCCACTGTACCCTGCATTCTGCGGCCGGCCGGGACGGTGCCGCTGCTGCGGTGCGGGTGGGTGACCTTGGCCTGTCTGCCAGTGCCGCGGCGCCTCGGGTCAGGTCGGGTTCGGCCCGCTCACCGCGGCCGGCGCTCCTACCAGCGTAGGCGCGGCCCCAGACGCCGCAAAGGAAGCTGGAGTTCGACCGCCGGGTGCAGGGACATCAAGATATGTGCTTTGAACATTCAGTCTGTTAAACCAAAAACCGTGGAACTGTTTTCGGAAATGGATCGCTTCAACTATGATTTTGTCGCACTTTCCGAAACGTGGTTAAAACCGTGTACGCCAAACCGACTTTTGAACTTTCCTGGCTATGCAATTAGGCGCGCTGACCGTCCCTGGCCTCCTAAAGGCTATGGTGGCGTGGCTATAGTTTATCGTGATATATATGAGTGTAAGCCTATCAAACTTCCGGAGGCTGCGAACGCTACTTCAAAACTTGAGTCACTTTGGAACCTGTTCAAATGGGATAACAACCGCGTCATTGTAGCCTCGCTTTATAGACCTCCGCGACACACTGTAGCAGCCCTCCAGGCCGACTTTGATGTTTTAGAACAACAGTATCAGCATGTACTCTTAAATTTTCCTGACTGTCCTATCATTATCGCCGGTGATTTAAACTGTGATTTGTTGTCGACCGCGTCTCCTTCCAAGACATGTTTACTTGAATATCTTGACAAGTACTCGCTCAGTCAGGCCATTACTGCTCCGACCTATTCATCTGGCTCTCTGTTGGATGTCATCATCTCAAACCGTGACATTGTTCGCAGTGGTACCCGTTTTTGCCATTTTAGTCCTCATTATTTTACTCGTGCATTGCTGTCTTTACCTCGTCCGCGTTTTAGGCCGCGTGTCATAGAGTGCCGGTCTTTTAAGCGTTTTAACTTACATTGTTTTGAAACTGAGCTGCTCGCCACTGACTGGTCCGACGTGTACTCGTCCCCGACTGTTACCGATGCTTTGGCGGCATTCCTTGCCAACTTTACTCCAACTATGCGGTGTTATGCGCCTATCAAATCCATTACCCTAAGAAATCCCACGGCTCCTCCTATATCCGATGAGACCAAGCTCCTTCTCCTGCGTCGCTCTGTGGCCTTGAGAGTGCATGGTCATGGCTCAGTAGAATATCGTTCCGCTAACCGTCTGCACTGAGAGAAAAAATCAACTCTACCCTCCTCGGAATACCGTAAAACTCTAGGCATTTACACTACATAACACCACTCTCTCACCGAAAATACCCTTAAACTCTATCACATGGTGTTCTTATTACTCCAGTAAACAGAGTTATCGAGTGTTTGCAAGGGGTGTTTGAGTGACGCGCAGTGTTTTGGGGAATTTTTCTGATGGTGTTGACATAACTCTCTCAGAAGTACTCTCCCTCAGTGTCGTACTCCCCTCTGAAAACTCTTAATTATCCGACAATAAACTCTCACAACAACTCTGTCCGGAGTTCTCGAGAGTGTTTTTGAGAATAATAGAGAGTTTCTGCAGGAGAGTTACTCTCCCTCGTGTCGTACTCCCCTCTGAAAACTCTTAATTATCCGACAATAAACTCTCACAATAACTCTGTCCGGAGTTCTCGAGTGTTTTTGAGAATAATAGAGAGTTTCTGCAGGAGAGTTACCCTCCCTCGTGTCCTACTCCCCTCTGAAAACTCTTTAATTATCCGACAGTAAACTCTCACAACAACTCTGTCCGGAGTTCTCAAGAGTGTTTTTGAGAATAATAGAGAGTTTCTGCCGGGGAGTATTTGAAGCGTTTTGCCGCCATTTTTCTTCCAATCTCCTCGCTGAGGTCGCGGTGTTGACAACGGTACGTGTCTGTGATTTATGTAATTATTTAGTATGTTGTGTTGGAATTATGCATGCTATCTCAGCTTTATATGTTCTTGTCATCGAGCAAAGTAACATAAATATAGCAGCATAGCCGTTATATTTTTGCGCAAGTGAAGTGTTCATTTCAACGCAGCTTTGTGTGGACCCAGGCACCCTTCAGGTACCAGGTGTTTGGGCTATGGGTCTGATCCTGATGGGGAGAGCATACATTTTGTTTATACCTGTGATACATTTGATACCTGTGGAACACTCATTTCACTGATTTGGTTTCCTTTCTGGTATATAGTGCATCTGGTTCAGAAGTATCAGAACAGCCTGAGCTTCGGCTGTAACTGATTCATTATCATTATTACAGATTCATTAGGTGATACCGCCACAGGCCCACACCAGTTATTGATTCAACTTTTTGGGAATGATTAAATCATGATTCATTTTTTAATCTCAATGATTAATTCACTGTTCGATTCACAGATACAATTTTGAGATTTGATTCTTTCAAATTCAAAGAATCAAAACAAATATTTTAATCGATTCATGTTTGATTCAACATTTAAATTATGTGGTTAATTTATATTTTATAAAAAAATGGAAACATACATATATATGATCATTAAAACATTGTTAGAGCAATACTATTTCAGTATAAATGAATGTAGCAACTAGGACTGCATGTATTTTCACAATTTATCAGTGTACTTGAATCCTTAAGTTAAATCTTTTGATTCAATCAGCCTTGATTTGATGTGGGTTTGATTCAATCACGATTCATGAATCAAAAGATCTGGTGATGAATCAATTATTTTTCAATTCAAGGAATTTTGATTGAAACTGCTTGAACAGTCACAATATATTATGAATTGATCATTGGAATCTTGTTGTGTCACCATAGTCGTTCTAACGTATATTTATATCAGTCTTTTACCATTTTAGCTTAATGTTTTGCAATGTTTTTAACTGTAGGATCAAATGATTTTGTGTACTACTACTGTAGGTAAATGCCGGCATGTACGATGCACATCTTGAAAACCCTGCTTCATGCATGGATATATTTGAATAAACTATATTATTATTCAGTATACACCATTTGAATATAGGTAATAATATTGATTTATATTTAATCATATTTGTTAAATCATTCATATGTTAATCCTATCATTTGAAACAGATATTAACAGTGGCAGTCAAATTTACTTTTGAAATACTGCAGCCAAATGCTCATTGCTCAACAGTGGGTCTACCATCATCCCAAAAAAAATGGGGGGACGGAGGCACTTTGAAGGCAATTATTCCCATGCAACGCCCACAGGCGTAATATTAAACATAAAACATATTGGAGGGGACACGTCCCACTGCGTCCCCCCATGGCGGAGCCCTTGTTGCCCAATGCTCATTGCTCAGATAAGAAGTCAAAGAAAAGTTAACTATACTTTTGACTAAGCATTCAGTTTTCAGATCAACACAATGTAAAATATTTGAGAAGTTTGTGTAATAAAACAAAAATGCAATTAATTGCATAGCTGTGGTAATGTAGAGGCCAGGGGGAAATGGCATACACAGCAATTCACAAAGGACCAGGTCATTGCCTTGAGGGGTGCCACCTGATCGACAGGGACGCCATCAATATTGGTGAAAATTTTGCAGAGGGGGGGGGGGGGGGGGGGCACTTGCAAAATTAACTAACAGAGTGGCTCCGTCATTGGCCAGAGTCACTGGTCGGAGGGGCGCCAGCTTTGCATGTGTGCCTAGGGTCCAAACCCAAAGGACCATGTCATGACCTGCATGACCTGATTCTCAGTAGGTGCACCACTGCCATGGGGGGGGGGGGGGGGGGCATGGTACCCTCACTTTCTTTAAATTCTTTGCTTTTGCTTAATAAAGAAAAATTGATGTCTCAAAAGGTTCAACACAAGTAGAGCTCAAATCTGTAAAGAAATCCCACCTAACGGGTTTGATTTCTCTTAAGATGGGATCGAAGTTACATTGGCACCCTCACCTTCTGTGACGTTCTTACTTTATTGATATCCTGATATTAAAAAAATATATATATAATTTTGTTTGAACTTTAAGGAACTGGCCATTCATTCATCACCATTGTAAATAATGTTTTTGATGAAACCGAAAAGGGAACACAAGACCCGCAGCCAAATAGCCAAATTAATTTTCCAAGGTTCATTAAATAAGTTGCGCATATTTAATGCAAAATAAAATATTGCATTCTTGAAATATTTTGATTGTTTACTTGCGGCAGTTTTGTCACAGCTAGAGTTGAGATCTATCGGTCGGATACTTGCGCCAGTTTGGTCACAGCTAGAGTTGAGGCTCCCAGCTTCCCATAAAGAAAGCCGCAAAACATAATATATAACATGCATATATATATATATATATATATATATATATATATATATATATATATATATATATATATATATATATATATATATATATATAGATATATTTTGGATTCAATAGATAGCTCATCAGTGGATCTCAATCCTCTCAATCCACTAACCATTGTTGCCTAATACCTACCTGGATGTTGGATATGCGCCACAATTAATGTTTTAATCAAATAAGTGTTATGACGTCATTCAAAAGTTTCTAAGTTTTTGTTTGTTGGGCACGTTGATGACAAATGACGTAATTTGTTCCTAGATATTCTGTTTTGCTCTCCCTTCTCTTCTATGGCTTCCATGATTTAGTTACCTTGGTCTGTTACGCTTGAGCCCAACGAGGCTATGCGCCCTAACCCAACAACAACCTTGGTCTGTTGCAAGGCCCTATATACTCATTATTATCAAGGCCGTAGATCATTATCATTAGTGCATTCTTTTGATAGTAACATTGCATGCAGAGGGGATAGGTACCTATTGTGTATTTTTCGTCAGCAAATTGCAACTGCGTGGAGGTACCTACTAAGTTTCATTTGGTCTTTGGATGTTTATATGATAAAACAATGTCAGTTGCTGGCACTAGGTCCAAAAAATGTATTTATTGACATCAATTTTTTGATGCAAAGTTGGTGGAGCTTGTCATAGGCACTGTACTTAAGGATACAAATTGACACAATTATTGACAACATTTCACTAAAAACAACTAGTCCTGATGGAAAATGGCCAGTCCGAAAAAAATAATCACACCATCTGATGCCCAAATGATTACTCCATCTACCTTGGTCACAACTCAAACTGTTTGCGTAATTTTGTTTTGGTTTGTTTTGGGAAAGATTGAGATGCCATCATGTGGCAACAAATTACATCAAATATGTTTGTAATTTTCTTAGGATAACCTTTTAAATTTTCAAGTTTATATTTTGTAAGTAAATCAAACTAATTTTGTATTTGACTGACCTGATGACTGACCCTCATGCATCACGGGGCGCCAACCTCTGACGTCACGCGCAAATTCTAATCAGCTGTTGTACGGTTAAACTATTTATCGGATTGAGCGCGCCGCCGCAGTAGAGCTGCAAATTTAGTGGACACCCAGGCCACCGAGTGGCGGTATTTAATGACCTGGGTACTATTGTTGATTATAATATCTAAAGAAGCATTATTCAAGCTATGTTGTTAAATTAATTTATTTGGCTTGTGCTAGCATTTCTTTCTGTGAAAAGAAAAGTCAACAAGTGCAAATAACTTCTTACCAAAATAAATACTATATATTATATAGTATTTATTTATCTCATGAGTCATGTCATACTCATGAGTCATGTCATACTCATGAGTCATGTCATACTCATGAGTCATGTCATACTCATGAGTCATGTCATACTCATGAGTCATGCCATACTCATGAGTCACGTCATACTCATGAGTCATGTCATACTCATGAGTATGCACGCACGGATTATATGAAACCGTCCTTGCTTTCGAGTCTGTAGTCTCTATTCATATTTAGTCCCTTTTACCTTTTACGAAATTATTTTGATACTTTCGTTGCAATGCATATCAAAGCAGGAATGCCACAGTGCCACAGTCCAGCCACTGTACCTACAATTTTGTTTAAGTTTGACATCTGAATGGACCCGTATTACTGCGACGAAAGTCCTATTCCACCCGCAGTCTCCGAAGTCCGAACAGTCTTCATAATTAGATTACACCTTTTGCAATATTCTCATTTCTCTCCAAGCACATACTTTAGTTTGGCCTTCGCTGATGCAACCAGTTAGCGTGTCCCTTCCCGGTTAAAAAGGTCCTGCTTTTCCTGCAGAAGTTTCTACCATCTGGGAATGGTGCAAAGATTCCAGATAATTTCGCCGTTGCCGTATATTTCCATCATGCGTCGGCGAGAAGTCATCGACATCATATTTTGTTTTGCTAAAGATACGCACGCCAGTAAAGAAAAGGGAAATAAATAACCAGCATAGGAAGTAGGAACATAATCAGAACATACTATCTTATACTGGCATATACCAACAGTAACATGCCTACTACATACCACGCATTTACATGCCGCATCATCGCCTATTTCAACTATTTGTCACCTATTTAATTTGCCAGCTATCCTAATAATCACTTCTATCCTAATAAAACATACGCATATGCGCATACCCACACAAATGACGCAAACGAATATCAACCAAACGAAACGAAACGAATTACCGATATCGGTGATACGTCGCCGATATTCAGACGTTGGAACCGTGAGCGACAAATACATCAGCAGCTATTACGAAGCATAAATACACGTGGAAACATCGAGTCGATTGCTACATAACAATAAAGGCACATGATGCGTGCCAGCACAAATACAAGCTCAAACATCTCGTCTCCAGCAATGCGCTCACAAGTAAAATTCAAGTTTGATAAATCACCGGATATGTCAATCTTTTTCAGACAGCATATCTCACCACTATCTGCAGCACGCAATCTATTATTGCGCAAAGACAAACTACATGTCGCATACTACGCTTTGGAGTTTTTGGGCACCTCAACTGCTCGGGTTATTGGCGATAGACTGTGTCTTGTAGACGACACAATGCTAGTGGCGGTGGCTGCCAGGGCCATCATCACGCTGTTGCTCCGCATGTGCTGCACCGGGCAGCCGCCGCCGCGGCCTGGTGACGGCCGGACACCGATGGCGGAACGCGCGATCCCATAAGCACGGTACCAGCATTGGGGCCAGCTTGCGGTGGCGCGCGCTCGCGCGGCTCTGGCCGCCGCACGGTGGACCATCTTGGTATTATCTTGTATCTTGGCATTGGCTTGGTGAGCCTCTTGAGCAGATGGTCGGTCTTGGCATCGGGCTGCTTATTGAACACAACGGCCAGCGTTTTGGCAGCGCGCGCCGCCGTCAGCGGGTGCCGCTTCTTCAGCGCCAGCTTGGCGAGCATCACGGTGACGATGTCTTGCTGCGGCACAGCCACGCTGGGCCTGGCGGCGGCCAGCAGCGCCGTCAGCTGCGTGTGCTGCCACGGCGCCGCGTGGGAGAGCGGCACGCCGTGCCACCGCTCAGCCAGCGTGCTCAGCACGTGATCACCGTCTCCGTTAAGAAAGAAGACGTCCGCTCCACGATGTCAGTCACCGTGGCCAGCACGCGCTCGGTGGCGGTGGCCTCCTCGCGGCTGACGCGCACCTGCCGCACCAGTGGCAGGGCGGCGCGCGCCGCCTCTAGCCCGGTCACGCCGGCCGCCACCGCCGCCAGCTGCCGCTCAGCCTAGTTCTCCGGCGACACCGCACCTCTGTTGAGCTGGGTCAGCAGCGGCTGCACCAGAGCCGTCACCACGGCATTGGTGTACTGGTCGGCCGACGGTGGCGGCCCCGATACAGGTGAGCGCCGCCGCCCGGACCGCGGCGTCCTCAGTCGTGCCCAGACCGGCCAGGTGCTCCGCCAGTGGTTCGCCTCCGTCTCGCCCACCAGCCAGGGGCAGGAGCTGAGCACGGAGAGCGCGGCCGTTTGCAGAGGCCGGTCTCCGCCGGCCACCTCGGCCAGCAGCACGGCAGCCAGCCGCGGCCGCAGCGGCTCCACAGCCGGCGACTCGTCCGCGCCGCCGTCCGCCAGCAGCCGGCCATGCGCGCTCAGCGTCTCCAGCCGAGTCTCCGCGCCGGCCTCCAGCTGGCCAAGTAGGGCCGGCACCGCCTCACCCAGCACCAGCTCCCGGCCGCCGGCGCAGAGCACCACCAGCAGCGGCGCCGCGCCGGCCATCAGTCGGTCGCCGCCTCGCTGCGCCGCGTGGTGCAGACACTCGGCCAGCAGGGGGCGTGTCCACTGATCGGCCTGCGCCGGCACAGCCGCCACCAGCTGTAGCGCGCGCGGCTGCACCTCCGGCCGTCGCGCCGCCAGACACTCCCGGGTCAGCGCCAGCCGCAGCGGCGCCAGGTGCGGCGCCAGTGTAGACGCCGCAGCAGCGTTGCAGCAGCGCCAGCGCGTCCAGCTTGGCCTGCGTCAGGTCCGAGTTGAGCTTCTCCAGCGCCAGCGGCAGGCAGAACTCTGCGAACTGTCCGGTGCCGGCCAGGCAGTCGTGCAGCGCGTCGGCCAGCATATGTCGCGTCACGCCGTGCGAGCTGTCCGGCGGCGGCGTGAAGTTCACCCGGAAGTAGCAGGCCAGCAGCTCGAACAGGTCCTCGGCCAGCGAACGAACATGTCCTCGGCAGGGTGGCGAGGCAGTTTGGCAAGTGGGTGCCTGACACTGCTGACCGGGCATACATGCGCATGCGCTTGGCGTTGCGCTCATTCACCCGGCACTCAGTCAGGCTGCCTTGCAGCCACTTCAGGCGGATGTGCGTCCGTGTGACGGCGTACTTTCGCACCACCCGAGGGTCGATGCGGGAGTACTCGAACGCCTCCACCTGCTCTAGCCACTGCAGTGACGGCACAGCCAGGCCTCCTCGGCTCAGCCGCTCGATTCACCCAGAGCTCTTGGACTAGCTTGGCCGGGAGCACACTGGCCGGACGGCGGACACAGTACCAAGGCTGCTGTCCACGGAGCGACACTTGTACGCCAGGAAGCCAGCAACGTACGCCAGAGCTTCCCGGCCGAACTCCAGACTGGCCGCCACGGGGTGACCAGATGGCGGTCCTTTGTGGGTCTGCGCATCTTGCAGGAGCTGGCTGGACTGCAAGTCGTCGTCCGGATCATCCGTAACCGCCCCCTCGTCCCTGAGGTCCTTCAGGACGCTGGCGCTCAGGTACACAGGATTCTTCTCCTCCATGGCAATAGAGGCGTCGGAGGCCGATGGCTGGCTTCTTGAGCCGGCTGCCACTGCCGGTGACGCGCCCATCAGCAGCAGCCGGATGTGCGTCTTCACCTCCACCGGCGTCGGGTCGGTGTTGGTCTCGGACATGCACCAGATCTGCGAAAACAATGCATACAAATCAGAAATATTGTGTTAAGCATGCAAATATTAGGACTCAGCAGTACCGTCTGTATACAGCACAGGCATACAGTGGAAGGACTGACTGAACTTGAACATGTTCAGTGCTAGCACAAATAACTCAATTAGTGTATCACAATAGTGTGCAAATCATTAAAGTCTGAAATGCAACGTTTTGAATACAAAACATGTCTTGCCAACTATCACTGTCTTCTGTCCCCTGTTGGCTGTCACTGTCCAATTATTGGATGTTTAAAATGCCAGACTTCTACTATGTGGTGCAGAAGATGCTGACACACTTAAAGGGAATGTTTCACCTTTGTATTAGTTTTAAATTGAGATAGCCATTATCTGGAGCTGTTATTGAAATGTCTAAATTACTCAGGTCATTTTCCCCAAAACTTAACAGTTTGTAAGCAATTTAATT
Source organism: Chirona hameri (assembly GCA_036785665.1). Classification (NCBI taxonomy): domain Eukaryota; kingdom Metazoa; phylum Arthropoda; class Thecostraca; order Balanomorpha; family Balanidae; genus Chirona; species Chirona hameri. The sequence goes on along the minus strand of JAXIVJ010009607.1, from coordinate 1,470 downwards.
TGCCATTTGCAAAATGAATCCAGGCTGGTGCAGCCGCTGATTGGCTAACAGACACTTCTTCAGCCAATCCCACTTTGTCAGCCAATCATCGGCGGTATATAATGATGTCATTTGCCCAAATCTAAAAACTTTATTTGTAAACGTTAAGTGACTTTGCGAGTGAAAAAATATCACAATGGTTTTCAGCAGCACTTACTTCATATTTTCTACTACAACCAATGTATATTTGACAACTTTCAGAAAGGTGAAACATTCCCTTTAAACACTGAAACACTACTAACATCATGAAGTCACTATGAACGCATAAGAGTTGACACTATGACGCATAAGAGTTGTGGCGCCCTAAAACCCCAATACACCACCAGTGTTTTGACATAGGGTGAAGATGTCCAAACCTCATTTTTGTTTCATGCTATCAGTGTGTGCACATAATACTGATGCACTAAGGCACTGATAAAGTATTAGCACTTTAGTGCATTGGTATCTACATTCCAATAGCATGAAACATCTGATGTTTTGATGTGTCCGAGGCTACAGTCGTTAACTATCAATCATGATGATGCTTGGATGTTTCTTTATCACTGCCAGTTTGATATGCTGAGAAAGTACATCAAACATTTGAGTAACTGCTGCTTTTATCATACTTGTTGCAAATTTTATCTCACTGTTTTGTTTTCAAACTTGAACTGGATATGCAAGGAAGTCAATATATTTGCACATGACACCATTGGCTTTGGAGGCAAATAAGCTTGATGCTTCGAAATTATTTGACTGAACTTCGCTTCATTTAAAAGCCCGTTAAATGATGAGCTCATTGTAGCATTGTTAAAATTTGACAATGTATCGTAAACGCACATTTGTATCAGAATTACGTACCCGCACACCCAACACACCGCGCGAGGACTCGGGAAGTGATGATCACTGGCGATGTTTTGCAAACGTGTGCAGTGTTATCAGCGTCAATCAGCTTATTCAGCAACGACAATTCCCGTCGCTGATTGGTCAACTTTCACGGTTCCGGTGTGCGCAGTACTCAAGAAACACGTCACTGCTTGCCAATACAGTAAACTTTGAAATATGACCGCCTAAAAGTCAAATTTTGAAGCGGGCAACAAAAATGTCCAAGATTTTTGTGTCTTAAAATAAAACTATTTGAATTACCTACTTAATGCTTTCATTTACACGACCCGACTATTTATGGTTCTTCAAAACTCAGAGATACAGCCCAGTATTTGCAAACGACAGCCTAAGGCTTTCGAGCAAATTTAATTATGTTTCGACAAAATTTATGGACAAACTTTTGTATCATTTAAAAGCTCTTGAAACTTCGATCAAGATGTGCAGTTATCTCGACCCGACTATTTCTAGTTTTTGAAATCACATGGGTTGCAGTTCAAAGAGAGTGTGCTGTTGTGGTGTGTTTGTACATTGGAGAACTGATTGTGAATATTTCCCAAATTCAATTCAGAG